>JAJMBD010000036.1:0-140151 GCA_030565185.1 Scheffersomyces titani | reverse complement strand
CAGTTGATCACCCTCACGGTGGTGGTAACCATCAACATATTGGTAAGGCTTCTACTATCTCCAGAGGTGCTGTTGCCGGTCAAAAGGCTGGTTTGATTGCTGCTAGAAGAACCGGTTTGTTGAGAGGTACTCAAAAGACCCAAGATTAGATCTTGCGGTAGTTTGAACACTTCATAAGATCCACAACGCAAAAGAGAACTACGATATGCAGAAATAGACGTCTAGTCACGATTTCTTATCTTGCGTCTGTGTTACGCCTGCTTTCGTGGTTCTTGTTTATGTAAAACATTGTTAGACTTCTACTGGGGTTTACAATCTTTTTTGTGCATTACTTAATACATATTATTGTAAATTTAAATGTAAACGTAGCGATGGCGGGTTCAGGTTTACTAGAATGCCATGTAGCACTATTGTAAGAATGGGCTTTAGGTTGGCACGAATTGTGTCACGGTAGAAGATACACTAGTGTCTGAGGATCTTACCAAACAAATTGTACGCGTAGCTAATATCATATGAATTGCGCTTGAAGGAGGAGGATTGTAACGCAACAGTGTGCCGAATTAAAGTTACGAAATATCTAAGAAATAATGTATTAACAATACCTTCATTGTTTAATTGTAAATCGGGGTTCGTGTGATCTTAGTAATAAGATGAGTCAGAGATGAGAAGTGTGGAGCACTGGAATTACACCCGAACGTGGAGACTTCCCAGTATGTCAGCAATATGCGTGCATGTGCAACTAAGAGTAGAAAAGAGCTATAGAGAGAAGTGGAAACAAGGGATATAGAGGGTGTATAATTGAGGAATTAAGCTCAGGAAACATACTTTGAGTTTTTAACAGAAGGTACAATGGGGATCGTAAGTCCATCTTCTTTTGGAATCTGATCGCTTAGCTTTCCATCTTTCAAGGAGAATAAAAGTATAATTGTATGGTAGTAGCAGAAACGCCATTGGATTCCGCGTCCCAAACAAGCGATACAATGCAAGTGGAACAAGCCACTAGTGCCATACAAGTCCGCCTTCGAGGTTTCAGGTGTCCTAGAAAGCCTTGGATGAAATTGGTGCCGTTTGGAGAGAAGTGAAAAATTCAGAGCGCAAAAAAAATAATGTGCCAGCGAAAAAATAATTGCATCTTTTTCGCAGCAACAGCAGCAGCAGCAACAATGATCGATTGACATTGAGAGACCAGGAGGGGAACAGCTATGAGTCATGGTAGACCAGGGGCAGAGGACGCAGTGTGATTGGTCACATTGATAGTGTGCAACATGCGAAGGAAGGAGATTGGCGTTAATCAGAACGAGGACGAACAGCATCGAAGATGAAAAATGAAGAATGCAAGAGTGTGAATTAAAAGAAGGGCCGGAACAATCGCATCACAGACTTCTAACGGCAGCTTTCGACTGGCTGCTACGGGGACTATTTAGGAGCAATAACGACTTCTACAAACCAGTTGCACCACCAGAAACTAGAGTATTCGGCCGAAGAACAAACGAATGAGAGATTAAGAGTACTGTCCTGCCGGAACGCAAGGCACTTGTGCCAGTAGTGGATACAAGTGATAACTAAAGAAGATTATCTAGCATTTTCACTCTGGAGCTGCAGAAGGAGAAAGAAAGAAGTCTCCTCCAGAGAAGATATACAATCATTTACCAGTAGAAAAGTGGCCGTATCGATGCCAACTGTAGCTACTGTGACTCAGCTCATCGCTGGCTTGTCTTCTCTCCCTAGAATTCTCCTCTCTCGAAAACTCTCCGTAGTGCCGCTCGCTAATCTCGCTATCGCATTTTTTCTGCTTATCCTGGCTCATTACTATGGCATATGGCATTGGCAATATTATAAGAGAAGGCTCGCTGAAAAATTATAGAGCAAGTGATTTTCGTATGTTTCTTCTCTCTTTTTCTTCCCAATTATTTCTGTTTATCCACCGTCTACCATGACCGTGCTCGAACTGACGTGCCTGCTATGGCACTACGACGACTTGACCCGGTGCGGCCGGAACAAGCTCGCCTACTACCCTCCACTCGTGGTGGGTTCCATCTCATTCGCAATTCTAGTAATTAAGTCCTCCATCTCGCTCTACAAAAGACGCCAGTCAATTCGTCTTTCCGAACACGAAACCCAGCCTCTCTTGGCTGCCTCCACTGGCTACGGAACGGTGGAACAGAAGGAATCCGTTTCATTAAAAGCGCGTCACTTTGACATTGTTCGTCTCCCAGACACCAACGAAGACGGCTCTCCCCACGGAGTCGTCCAGGAAGTGTACAAAGACGTGTACGAACGTGTTAGAGTCGTTGTAGAATACCTCCTTGTTGCTTTCCAGGTCGCTTTGGCTCTCAGCTTGTTCCACTACGCGGACTCCGCCAGAGAGTTCAAACACGAACCTTTGACTCCATATGTTAAAACCGCGTTCTGGCTTTACCTCCTCGTCATTGCTACTTTCAGAGTCGCCAACTTGAGAAAAGTCAATGTCCGTTTGCCCAACTTGTGGGTCCACTCGACGATACTCTACTTCTTCAATGTTTTCCCCACGCTACTCACGTTCAGATCTGCCTTCGTACAGGGCTCTCGTCTTTCAGCCCATGTTCGTTTCTACTATGTGGCAGACTTCGTAGCCTCGTTTATCCTCTTGGTGTTGAACTTTACCGCCAAAATCGGAGATAAACCTTCAACTCTCTACATCACCAACGACGGCACCGTCCCTTCACCTGAGAACGTCTCTTCTGTCTGGCAATTCGTTACTTACTCGTGGTTGGACAAGATGGTCTGGAGGGCTTATAAGAGTCCCATGCAGCAAGCTGACATTTGGGGCTTGAGAGATGACGACTACTCGCTCTATGTTCTCAAAGCCTTTGAAGCCTCCAAATCCACTGCCAGATTCACCTGGAAATTGTTTTCTCATTTCAAGTTTTTGTTTGCTGCCCAAGCCTTCTGGGCAATGTTGGACTCGGTCTTAATCTTTGCTCCTTCGTTGTTATTGAAGAGAGTGTTGGAATATGTCGAAGATCCTTCCAGCTCTCCTGCTTCCTTAGCGTGGTCGTTTGTGTTCTTGATGCCTTTCTTCAAGATGGTTGACTCCGTTGCTTCTGGTTGTTCCCTTTTCATCGGAAGAAGAGTCTGTCTCAGAATGAGGGCCATCATCATCGGAGAAGTCTACGCAAAGGCTTTGAGAAGAAAGATCACAGTTTCGGAAGTCTCTGACGACTCTGAATCGGATGATGATAAAAATGACAAAAGTGACAAGAAGGAAGAGAAGGAAAAGACAGGAAAGAAAACTGCTGAACTCGGTGCCATCATCAACTTGATGGCCATCGATGCTTTCAAGGTGTCCGAAATCTGTGGCTACTTGCACTTTTTTGTCGGAGCCATTTTGATGCTCGTCATTTGTATTGCTTTATTGTACAGCTTGTTGGGTTGGAGTGCATTAGCTGGATCGGTTTCTATCATTGCCTTGTTGCCTGTTAACTACAAAATTGCCAACTGGGTGTCCAAATTGCAGGAAGGAATGCTTGCTGTCACGGATAAGAGAATCCAGAAGTTGAACGAAACCTTCCAGAGTATCAGAATTATCAAGTTCTTTGCCTGGGAAGACAAGTTCTTCGAGATTGTTATGGGTATCAGAAGGGAAGAATTGAACTACTTGAAGTGGAGATCATTTGTGTGGTGTCTTGGTGGTATGGTGTGGTTCTTGACACCTACCTTAATCACCTTGATTTCCTTCTACTGTTACACAATCGTTGAAGGAAACACTTTGACAGCTTCTATTGCCTTCACTTCGTTGTCTTTGTTCACGTTGTTGAGATCGCCCTTGGACCAGTTGTCAGATATGACCGCAATGGTAGTGCAGTCCAAGGTCTCCCTTGACAGAGTCAGTGATTTCTTGGATGAAGAAGAAACTGACAAGTATGAGCAATTGGCTGTAGAAAGAGGACCTAACTCGCCCTACATCGGTTTCGAAAATGCTACGTTGTCCTGGAATGCAGCATCTGAAAACGACTTCAAGTTGAGAGACTTAAGTATCGACTTTAAAGCCGAGAAGTTGAATGTGGTTATTGGTCCAACTGGTGCCGGTAAGACTTCATTGTTGTTGGCTTTGTTAGGTGAAATGCAACTTATCAACGGTAACGTTTTCTTGCCAGGAAGTACCCCCAGGGATGAGTTGAAAATCGACCCCGAAACTGGTTTGACTGAATCTGTAGCTTACTGTTCTCAATCTGCCTGGTTATTGAACGAGACCATCAGAAACAACATCACCTTCGGTGCTCCATTCAACGTCGAACGTTACGCCAAGGTCGTTGAAGCCTGTAGTTTGACCCGTGATTTGGAAATCTTATCTGCTGGTGACTCCACTGAAGTAGGCGAAAAGGGTATTACCTTATCTGGAGGTCAGAAACAAAGAGTTTCCTTGGCCAGAGCCTTATACTCGAACTCCAAGCATCTCATCTTGGACGACTGTTTGTCTGCTGTAGACTCCCACACCGCCTTGTGGATCTATGAAAACTGTATTTCTGGTCCTTTGATGGAAGGTAGAACTTGTATCTTAGTCTCTCACAATGTTGCTCTTACTGTCCAAAACGCTGCATGGGTTGTCGTAATGGAGAACGGCAGAGTCAAGACTCAAGGTGCTCCTGAAGACTTGGTGCACACTGGTGCTCTTGGTGACGACGACTTGATTAAGTCATCTGTGATGGGCTCCAGAAACCAGTCTTCTACTAACTTGCAATCGTTGGACGACAAGAACGCTGATATGAAGGCTAGAGCTGCTATTATTGAATCGAAATTGAAATCTGTTGCTGACGCGAACACTGAAGACGATAGCAAGAAAACTGATGGTAAATTGGTAGAAGAGGAAACTAAGGCGGAAGGTGTTGTTGGTTCTGATGTCTATCTCGGCTATGCTAAGGTCTTTGGTGGTTTGCCAACTTGGACTGTCATCATTTCTTGTTTTGTTCTTTCTCAAGGTATTTTCATGACTCAATCTTGGTGGTTGAGAAACTGGTCGATCGATAGTGAAAGAGCTAGCTCCTTCATGAATTCTATGGGTTTGGTATCTGTCTCCAATGTCTACGATTCTACTCAATTAAAGCTGTCTATTTTTGTTCGTACCTTCACTGGTGCTGCTCACTGGATTACTGCTTCCATCGCTGTGGCTGAAGAAATCAAATCTAAGCACGGTCCTCTTTACTATATCATCATTTACGCTCTTATTGGTCTTTCTTATGGTATTTCTGCTTCATTGAGAGTGTTTGTCACTTTCTTTGCTGGTATCAGAGCTTCCAACAGAATTTTCAAGAGAGTCTTGACTACAATCTTGAGATCCAAGTTGAGATTTTTCGACAAGACTCCTCAGGGTCGTATCATGAACAGATTCTCTAAGGATATCGAATCGGTTGATCAAGAATTGACTCCTTTTGCTGAAGGTGTGTTCATTTGTCTTGTACAATGTGTTTCTTCGTTGATTTTGATTACCTTGATTACTCCTGGCTTTTTGATTTTTGCTTTTATTATTTCCTTCTTGTACTACTTGGTTGGATACTTCTATATTACTTTGTCCAGAGAATTGAATAGAATTCATTCAGTTACCAAGTCTCCTATTCACCAACACTTTTCTGAATCCTTGAACGGTGTTGCTACTATCAGAGCCTATGGTATTGAATCCAGATTCATGAAGCAGAACTTGAGTGCCATTGACGCAAACAATCAACCATTCTTCTACATGTGGGTTGCTAACAGATGGTTATCCATTCGTATTGATATCGTTGGTTCCATGGTGATGTTGTTTTCTGGTGTATTTGTCTTGTTTTCGGTTGGTAAAATTGATGCTGGTTTGGCTGGTTTGTCTTTGACTTACGCAATTGCCTTCTCTGAAAGTGCCTTGTGGATCGTAAGACTTTATTCAAATGTTGAAATGAACATGAACTCAGTTGAAAGATTGCAAGAATATCTTGAAGTCGAACAAGAGCCTCCATATGATATCCCAGAAACGCAGCCGCCTGCTTCTTGGCCCGAGACTGGTAGAATCAAGGTCAACGATGTTTCGTTGAGATATTCCCCAGAATTACCTAGAGTGATCAAGAATGTCACTTTTGAGGTGGAGCCAAAACATAAGGTCGGTATTGTTGGTCGTACTGGTGCTGGTAAGTCTACCATCATCACTGCGTTCTTCAGATTCTTGGATCCGGAAACTGGCTCCATCCACATCGATGGCATAGACATCACTAGCATCGGTTTGCGCAACTTGCGTCAAGCCATTACAATCATTCCACAGGACCCTACTCTTTTCTCGGGTACCATCAGATCTAATTTAGATCCATTTAGTCAATACACTGACGCACAAATATTTGAAGCATTGAAGAGAGTCAACTTGATTGGTCGGGATGAGACGCCTTCCAATGCTACTGGCGAAAACCAGAACAAATTCTTCAATCTTGATGCTTCCATCGCAGAAGGTGGTGGTAATTTGTCACAGGGTGAAAGACAATTGGTTTGCTTGGGTAGATCGTTGCTCAAGAACCCCAAGGTCATACTTCTTGATGAAGCTACTAGTTCCATTGACTACAAGTCGGACGCCATGATCCAACAAACGATCAGAGAAGAGTTCTCCAACTCCACCATTTTAACCATTGCACATAGATTAAGAACCATTATCGATTACGATAAGATCTTAGTCATGGACGCCGGTAGAGTGGTTGAGTACGAGAACCCCTACGTGTTAATAGCCGATAAAAACTCCTTGTTCTATAGTATGTGTGAGAACAGTGGTGAACTTGACTCGTTGATCAAGTTGGCCAAGGAAGCTTTTGTGGAGAAGAAGAACAACCAATCCAAAAAGTGATTGGTGGTTTGGGCTCGTTGTGCATTCATATTCCATTTCCTTAGACTTATTCCATTTGGTTTTTAATTTAATTGTTGGTTATCGTTTTTATTAATTTTTTTTTAGCTGTATAGTGTCTATTTAGTAGTATACTATACACATAATATAGCTGTAGGAGTATGTGACACCATTAGGGAACTGGTTATAATCAAGAATATAATTGTAATTGTTGTTAATACCATAAGCAATTCAATACTCTTTTTCGTCACTCCCTCTCCATTATCCTAAGTCAGTATTCGTAGGGTTGGCTTTAGCATGAATTCTATCAAGGTTGCAACCTCCTGCATACTCGGAATCTGGAACCGATTTCCGCTCCAACTCACGTGCTGTTCTCTTATCTATTCCATTTTTTCACGTCTCAGACGTTATCAACACAGAAAGCGGGAGCCACCACACAAAATAGTCTCGATCTGCAAGGAGCGGATTTGAAGCCGTAGACTGATCTCATCTCCTATATAGAGGGTCAAATATGTCTTTGTCGTGGTTTTCGTTTTTTCGAAGTCCTGAGCCAGACGAGTTGGTGGAAATGGCCAGTATGTCCAATCACGAATACAAGAAACTAGACACTTCGCACGTAGCTATAACGAGCTTGGATAACACCAGTTCCACTTTGCTTCTCAGCGGGGGGTCCGATGGCGAGTATTCGCTGCCCTCGGTCCAGATAAATGGCCAAGTATCGTACTTACAAGATCTAGAGGATTTGCCCCAAGGAAGACATCTAGGCTTGTTTTCTACCATAGTGCTATTTGTTCTGCGAATCTTGGGCAGTGGAATCTTCAGTCTAGCCAGTGGTATATACGAAGATTGTGGTCGTTCCATTTTTTTGTTCTTTCTGGCCTGGGTCATAGCGGCAGTGTTAGCCTTTAGTGGTCTTTATGTGTATTTGGAGTTGGGCTCTATAGTTCCAAGAAGCGGCGGCGCCAAAGTGTTTCTAGAGTTCATCTATGAGAAACCTAAGTTGCTCGCTACTGTGGCATTTCTGGTCTATTCTGTTATGTTTGGTTTTACTTTGTCCAACATATTGGTGTTCGGAGAATACGTTCTACATGCTACTGGAGTAGAGGTAACAGACTTTAGAACCAGAGTTGTAGCGTTGCTGATTTTGTACTTGGCTGCTGGTATTCATGGTGTCAGTATCCATCATGGTGTTAGAGTACAGAACTTTCTAGGCTCATTGAAGATTGGCTTGATCGTTGTGATGTTTGTCACAGGCACTTATGTCGTGTTCTTTCCAACTTCTATTACTGGCATAGAATCTCATCTCCATTGGGACGATGTCTTCACTACAAAATCTACTGCTACAACATCCACCTTTGCCAGTGCCATCATCAAAGCTTCTTTTGCCTTTGGCGGCTGGAACTCAGTCCACACTGTCACGAATGAAATCAAAGATCCAGTAAGAACCTTGAAGATTGCTGGTCCAGCTTCATTGGGAATAATGGCTGTAACGTACTTGTTAACCAACTTGGCATATTTGGTTGCAATCCCAGGAGACGAATTGGCCAATAGCGGAACTTTGGTGGGTTCATTATTGTTTGAAAAGGTATTCGGATTAAGAATGGGAAAACAATTTTTGACTTACTCCATTGCCGTTTGTGCTGGTGGTAACGTATTTGTAGTCATTTATACTATTTCCAGGGTGAGCCAAGAAGTTTTCCGTGAAGGTTACTTGCCATTCTCAAGAATAATGTCTTCCAATTGGCCATTTGGTGCACCAATGCCTACATTGTTGTTGAGTGTATCAATCTCAACTTTAATCATTACCTTTGCTCCGCATGGAGACATCTACAACTACATAGTTGCATTAGAAGCATATCCTAACCAGGCAGCTATTGCATTAACCGCGTTTGGAATCTTTATTATTAGAAGACGATACCCGGATATAAAGGCGCCTATTAGATCCAGTTTGTTTGGAGCTCTGTTGGTGATCCTTATCTCCTTGTATTTGTTGATATTCCCCTTTGCATCCAGTACTAGTCCCAACCCCAAGGGACTAGAGAATTGGCCCTCTTACGCGGTTGTTGGGATTTTCTGTATTTTATTTTGCATTGCATTTTGGTATTTCAAGTTTAGGTTCTTTCCCTGGCTTTTCAAGTACGAGCTTGTCCGTGAAGATGAAGAGTTGAAGGATGGCTTGGTTGTTAAAAAATGGGTCAAGGTTTATGGCGGTTTTAATTCTTAATATAGATTAGATAATAATAATGAAGTTATTAGCATAGCTACGGATCCTCCAAGATACCATCGATTCGTTTTACGATATCAACAAACAGCTTTAGTTTTAGAACCTCAACTATGGTGTTCTTCAACTCTGCATCTGACATACTGTTTAGCTCGGAACCATTGTCAAGTTGCGCTAATAATTGTCTTAAATTTAAACCAGGATTTTTATCTTTCTCATTTTGTAGTGCTTGTTGACTCTGATGCGTAATCTGGTTGTTATTAAATGGTGCTCGTTTCGTTGTAGCTATAGGTGAAGTTTGAATATAAGACAGCGAGGCGTAATTATCAGACATTGGAGTGAGAAGAGTACGAGAGTAATCTGGATACAACACGGGGTGAGTTGAACGATTTTGATTTGGCATTTGGGGTTGTGTTTGAATTTGAGAATGCGTTTGCGTTTGCGTTTGCGTTTGGGGTTGGGTTTGAGTATGAGAAGGTGTTTGGGTTTGGGCTGGAGTTCGATGTTTTTGTTGACTCTGGTGTATGTAATGAGTTTCCAAGTTAGATGGGGCCACTTGGCTATCTTCAAAAGGATTTTGGGTAGCAATTTGTGAGGTTCTGTTTGGAGGCTGCTTGAAATCAGCCTGCGACATAAGGATTTGGGAATCAGGAAATAGAGTTAAGTTTTTGGAAAGTTCACTACTAGTTTCATTGTTATTTTCTCTTGAAATTATGGGGAGATCAAGACTGTTTTCGATACAGAGGCAACATTTGTCAAATTCTTGTTGGTCAGAGAATCCAACTTGGAATCTCACGAGAACTTTTCCAAACATTTCTGTCTGTTTGAATCCTATAGATGGGAATCTAGATATTACGGAGCATACGGTGTCTATCAGATACTTCAAGCTACATTTGTGCTTTCAGAGGCAAGTTAGTATTGATTTGTTAGCTGATTTTGTAAGCATTCTCGAATGTTCACAATACGTCATTGCTATACGTACCAAAGTAGTTCCTTTCCATAATATAGTCGTGCTGATTCCGTTGTTTTCTTTGAGGAAGTGTATGGACAAGTCAGATCTATGTGGAAAATGGTGCCATGATACTCCGTTGAATACAGATAGCTTTCTGACATCGAAACTGAAGACCTCCATTGTGATCTAGTGTTTACTATCAGAAAAAGATAAAAACAAAAACAAAACAGATTTGCAGCAAATAAAAATGTGCGCAATAATTCGAGAAAAAATATTTAAATGTGGAAATCGCAGAAAACTTATTTTCGCAGCCATTCAAAGCTTTAGTGTACGTTGAACAAATAACAAATTTACTATTTTAATTTTAAGTTAGAGGTATCAACGCTAGTAAAGCCATTAGTAAGTCTGTTGAGATCTTTAATGGTGAAGTTTTCTCCATTAGGTCCGACATCCATTTGAAAGACACTTTTATATGCTGCATGGAAATAAATCTTGATTGCATCTGAGGTACCTGGATAGCTCAAATTGGACACCCTTCGTGTCTTTTTACAACCCTTCACGGCCAGCTTGCCTTCGAATCTCTCCATTATCCATGTGAGTGCAGCAGGTGCACCCATGACGAACTCAGTGAGATGGCCACTCAACATTGAATCTGCGAATTCGAGAGAATCTATTCCTCCTTCACACCAATTAGTAAACACTCTATCAGAGGAAGAGAAAGGGACGATTTCGTCAAGTTCTCCATGATAGATGAATAATGGTATTTGTGGAATTTCTGTGTTGTTGTTGAGCGCAAGCGTGTTGGAGTCGATTATGTCTTGAACATAAGGAATATTAAATACATCTAATCCTTCTGTGAAATAAGAATTATTGCCGAAAAAAAAGTTATTGAAAGCAAAGTGAAGAAGATATGGCAACATACAGTAGTTCTGAGCTTTCAAGAAATTATCTAATCTTTCTGGTCTAATAATTTCTTTTGCTAACTCTGAAAATTCTGGATATTCGTTCATTAATCCAGTAAATGTTGCAGGGACAAAGCCAGCAAAAAGACCGCCATCCACTAACCGGAGAAACGATTCTATATCAGAGAGAAAACCTCCTAATGCAGCACCTAAGATCTGACCTTTTAATTCAGGGGCGTATTTAGGTTGAAGCGCTGCTGCCCAGCCGCTAGCCAATGATCCTCCTGAGTAACCCCACAACACTACTTCAGCATCTTCATTTACTCCGGTGACATTTGATGATGCAAGAGTTGCTCTAATAGAATCCAATACTGCGTGCCCAGCTTGCCTACCAGCAGTGAATGAAGCTTTGGGACCTTCATAATCAGGGATTGCCAAATAGTATCCTTGTTCCAATGCTGCTTGTTGAACTAACATCTCCGCCTGTGAAACAAATGTATTCATCGAAGCGCCATATTGAAGAGAATAGGACTCAGCACAGTCTTCACTTGCAGAGTCCTCTGCGACTTGGTGAGAAACCAACTTCGAAGGGTCTGCGTTATATGGCTCAATAACGGTAGTGACAATTGCTGTGGCATTTCCGTTCGAACTCTCAGATCTAACAAGAATCTGCCATGAGTTCTGAACTTTGATTGGAATGTAGATACTTCTCAACTTGTGAGGCGTTTTTCGTATCTTCAAGATAGATCCAAGCTCGGCATTTTCATAACCTTCAGGTGGATCGTAGAACAGGTCTTCTGATGGCTTGAGAACCTTTTGTGGAGCAGCCAGTACTTTGTGGATGCAACAAAGACAGAGGAAAAAGGTACAAAATTGGTGCAAGTGCATATCTCCTTTTTTGATTGTTATTTTGAACATCTTATTCTCTTCCATTAAGTGGGTTTACTGGATATTTATGTTACCAGTCCCTGTGGTCTTGAGGATAATAATTGAGAAGCAAATAAGCTTCAAATGCAAAAAAGTTCTTTGCTCATGTTCCCAAAATAGCAATATTGAGAAATTAAGACCATACAGATGAAAATTGTGGGGTATTGCATAGTTTTGAAATTGAATGTAGAACTAACTCACTGTATTACGATGATTTTCGAAGTGAAGGAGCTAATTAATTGAGGGAGTAATTCCCAATACCTCCGACTATGTTCTAAGGATATTCTATTTATCATTTATTTAAATATTTTTTATTTCAATGTTACTAAATAGTTTCCTGTCCATATATTTTTTCGATCCAAGTACCTTTCTGTATTGTAAGTATAAGGAATAGAAAAAGGGCAATTGAATAAATGATTCCATGGATATTTCTCTCATGAATAAACCAATTCTCATTCATTATCTTCAAAGTGAATTAAATTAGCAATACAGAATTTATTGTATTCTTGTATGTGTATTTGCGAAAGTAAATCGTGTGATTTCTTTCAAAATGTTGTGTTAAATATTCTTTCGAGCCATTCTATAGACACGTACCTTTTCTAACTAGTATAAGTTTACTTTTTAATTTTTAAGTTTGAAATATTAACGGGAGTAAAGCCATCAATTGCTCTTTTTGCAAGACTGTTGAGATTATTATTGGTGAAGTTTTCCCCATTAGGTCCGACATCCATTTGAAATACACTTTCGTACGCTGCTTGGAAATAGATTTTGAGTGCTTCCGGAGTACCTGGATAGTTCAAATTGGACAATCTTTGTGTCTTTTTGCAACCCTTAATAGGCTGTTTACCTTCAAATCTCTCCATCACCCAGGTGAGTGCAGCAGGTGCCCCCATGAAGAATTCAGTGATATGACCACTCAACATTGCCGTTGAAAACTCAAGCGAATCAATACCCCAGTCACACCAGTTTGTGAATGCCCGCTGTGAGCCAGAGAATGGGACGATATCATCAAGTTCTCCATGGTAGATGAATATGGGTATTTGTGGAATTTCTGTGTTGTTTTTGAGTGCAAGCGTGTTGGAGTCGACTATGTCTTTGATAACAGGGTTCTTAAATACATCTAATCCTTCTGTGCAATAAGAATTATTGCCAACAAAAAAATCATCGAAAGCGTAGTGAATAAGGGAAGTAACCATACAATAATTTTTAGCTTTCAAAAAATTGTCTAATCTTTGTGGTCTAATAATTTCATTTGCTAACCCTGAAAACTCTGGATATTCGTTCAACAATCCATTAACTGCTGAAGCAATCAAACCAGCAAATAAATTATTATCTACAGAAACTGCTGTCAAGGTAATATTTGTAACAAGACCTCCCAATGCAGCACCTAAAATTTGACCTTTTAATTCAGGTGCGTATTTAGGTTGAAGCGCTGCTGCCCAGCCGCTAGCCAATGATCCTCCTGAGTAACCCCACAACACTACTTCAGCATCTTCATTTACTCCGGTGACATTTGATGATGCAAGAGTTGCTCTAATAGAATCCAATACTGCGTGCCCAGCTTGCCTACCAGCAGTGAATGAAGCTCTGGGACCTTCATAATCAGGGGTTACGACGTAGTATCCTTGTTCCAATGCAGCTTGCATAAAGTACATTTCCACTTGGGCAATTAATGTATCCATTGATGCACCAAACTCAAGAGAATAAGACACCGCACAGTTTTCACTAGAAGCATCCTCTGCGACTTGATACGAAACTAACTTGGAGGGATCTGCATTATATGGCTCAATAACGGTAGTGACAATTGCTGTGGCATTTCCGTTCGAACTCTCAGATCTAACAAGAATCTGCCATGAGTTCTGAACTTTGATTGGAATGTAGATACTTCTCAACTTGTGAGGCGTTTTTCGTATCTTCAAGATAGATCCAAGCTCGGCATTTTCATAACCTTCAGGTGGATCGTAGAACAGGTCTTCTGATGGCTTGAGAACCTTTTGTGGAGCAGCCAGCACTTTGTGGATGCAACAAAGACAGAGGAAAAGGGTATACAATTGACTAAAATACATGGATTTCACGATTTCGTTGAATGAAATTGTCCCTCTCTATCAATGGTTGGGTTTTCGGCCCATTTAAGTAACCCAGCAGCGCTATTGTCATTATGGACTGACATGGTGAATAATAGATATCGCAAAAACGCAAAAGGCGAGGTGCAATAAAAAGGGTGCCGCACCTGTTCCAGAAATTTCCTAATTGGTATAATAGCTAATGATATTCACGCATGAGCTTCAAAGAGGTAACTATAGGTCGACAGGTTCCTGCGTCTCCTCACTATAGATCTCCGCTTTTATAAGGTACGGCACTATGAGGTTAGACGAGAATGTGATAACTATATTACACATTCCAAATATAGACCGTCTAACTATTAGTGCTGTCAATATATCCAGTAACATCATCAGATATGAAGCGAGATATTGTCAAGAAATATGCAAAATACAATCAAGAAAAGTTCCAAAAACTGTTTAAAAGAGGTCGAACTGCCAACAACTACTTCGGAATCAAAGTGACGCCACTATCTTCTTTCAGCGGGCTCGTCTCCTTAAGCTCTTCGAGCTTCTAAACAACAAATAGTCCAAGGCGAGTAACCGTCAGAATACTTTCCACTTGCAGCTAAAATGAAGTAGGAAATTACTCTAAATTGACTAACTTGCATTGTGGAGACGGGTCGGAGAAAAATTTGAGGTGATGAAAAGAATATCCGAGAATAGAGTCGCTTTGCTGCATGTTCACCTTACCAGTTCCATACATGTAGGCTATTGTGGATTTTGTGTTTTCGTATTTAATTTTGGTTCTCATGGACGTACGGTAAAGTCACAATTAAGTTTAGAATTCTTATTCTTCTTTATGTATTGAGTAGATTGAATAACAAATAAATAATATTGGTAAACCTAAATATACATAGTTGTAATAGGGCTATAGGAAATGAAAGGGAGGGATAGTGAGCGTCTATTCCTTGGAACAATCTCTGCCGAACAAAGACACCTTGACCCAGTCGAAGCAGACCAAGATCTGGTTCTTGACAGAAAGACACATGTAGATGTAGGCCGATCTCCAGAACAAGTAGGTGAAAGAACCACCAGAGGTGATGTTGGACCAGTCACCCCACACCAAGTCAGCAACGGCTCTTTCAGAACCAATGTAAGCTAAAGAACCTTGATGGTTGTACTGGAAGACGGGCAACTTTTGTTCCAACTTGGTCAACTTCTTGGTCAATCTGTCAGTGTTGTCAGTAGGCTTAGGGTTGGCTAAGGTGTATTTAAGTGATTCGAGTTCGTGCAATTTCGCAAAGTGCTTAGCCAAAAAGATACCTTCTTGGAAAGCGACTTGGGCGGTAGGAGCGAATTTGGTGAAGGTACAGTCACCGAGAGCAAAGATGTTGTCGGTACCGTCAAGCAATAATCTTTCGTCAACCAACAAACCTCTTCTGGCGTTCTTCTGTTCGTCAACCTTAGAGATCAAGTCACGCGTGATGTCTCTAGGAGCGTTACCAGTAGCCCAGATCAAAAGACCGTATGGGATTTCTACATCTTCAGTGGATCCGTCTTTCAACTTATGCGAAGCATGGACTTTCTTGTCGCTGACCTTCTTCACCATAGTGTTAGTTCTCAAGATGATGTTAGTTTCGGCAAACACTTCCTTGGTGTACTCGACCAACTTAGCGTTGAACATATTCAATACGTTTGGCAAAGCTTCAACCAAACTGACCTTCAATTCGTCAGCTACTTCAGGCATCCATTTCTTCAAGTCTTGGTCAATGTAGTCCTGCAATTCACCAGCAACTTCAACACCGGTTGGACCACCACCACAGACGACAATTGACAATAATCTTTTTCTCTCAGAGTCACCCTTAGGCAATATATTGGCAGCTTCAATCACATCCATCAATCTCTTTCTGATGGTGACAGAATCAGAGACTTCCTTCAAGAAAACCGAATTTTCGGCCACACCTGGAATTCCGAAAGTCGAAGGCTGGGCGCCGACACCGACAACCAAGTAATCGTAACTCAATGAGGTGGTGATTTCATCAATTCCGGTGTAGTCGGCAACAGTAGACTTGGACGACGAGGTGTCCTTACCAGAATGACCGGAGTGGACAGTGGTAGACTGTTTAATAATGACTCTGTTGTTGACTGGGTCGATAGAGGTGGCTTCAGCTTCCAAGTAGATGACTTCACCAGGCGATCTTCTGGTGATGGATCTAACTGGCTCGATAATCGATCTCAATTCGACAGTACCAGTAGGACAGGAAGGTAACAATGGGGTGAAAAGGAAGTAGTTTCTAGGAGAGACAACCACGACATTGTACAAAGTCGTGTCCAAGTTCTTCAACAACGAGATGGAGCCCCAGCCCGAACCCAAGATGACCAAAGTCTTCTTTTTCTGGCCGGATTCGAATTCAGGAACCTGCTTGATTTGGTCGGCGGGGTGCGATTCGTTGTAGACCTTGTAGCCAACGAAACCGACAGAGCCAGCAACAGCCAAAAGGGTTGTGAGTTTGGTGTAGCGCCATGTTTTGGCGAAAAAGCCCTTCTGTTGGACCTTGACGGCCTTGGGAGCCGAGGACTCGTTGAGGATCCTGGCCGATGAGCTGAGAAGACGTCTGGCACCGGTTCTAAACATGTCAATTGAGATGCTAGACTACAGTGATGCAGCGAAAATCTAACAGAGTAACAAGTCTGAAAGAAGAAAGTCGGGAATCCAAATCTACGTCGAAATCGAAAATAAAATTCAAATTTGGGAAGGAGATTTGATTTTCACCAGCGGCTATTCATCTTATATAAAGTCGAATTTCTCATATCGACATGCTTGGAAAAATAAAATTCAATTAATATTGCTCCTCCGATTAGCACCAGTGCGAATTCGACTGAAGAAAAAAATCGTTCGGAGTTTGATCAACCGAGAATTGTTTCCTTCTGGTGGGACCGGATATGTCTGGTCGGATCTCCTACGTCTGCTACTGGGTTGAAGGTGCATTCGAGGTATTTAATCTAGAAAGGATGAGACCACCAGTTGGCTGAGTCTGGCTGGTCGGCAACTTTCGGCAATTGCGCTACTGGATTGGAGAAGTCATTGGCTGATCCTCCGAAAGCAAGACTCGACAGACAATCTTTTACGGTTGCCAGAGCTAAAAAAAATCTGAATTAAAGTTGCGTTTGTTCTCAGATTCATTCTCTACTCTACTTCAACAGTATTCCGTCTTTCTCTCATTAATGGCACTTGACTCACTTCGATCTCTGCGTTCTTTTTTTTCTCTCATCTCGTTACACAAGGCGGGGGCCTCCCCTCTCCCCCTCCCCCTCTTAACTATGTGCTTGCATCGCACAATAAGCTAATATAACTGCCCAATGGAACCTGGCCGTTGATTGGCTCAGGCTTAGATGGTGAAAGTGTCGGTGAGATTCAACCAGGTCCACGCATTTATCGTTCGCCAGTTTCCGCGTTCTTAGTGCACTAATTCTGAGCTTGCAGTTGAGTATGGTCCGACCGGATCTCCAACTGAACGTCTATTAATATCATGCTACCGTACATTTCTACGACACTATACGATGTTCTTGTACGAAACCAGACTACTAGGCCAATAATAACCACATTCGAGCAATCCGACCCATTCCGACTGGTGTTAAAGTCCTGTCCACACCGTGGCTTGTGCTGCTGGTGGTAAGCGACTCTTCCCCACCGCCGGCCCGCTGGCACCACACCTCCCAATTGAACATTCTACGGTGTAGCTGTCTCCGCTAAGCCGTCTGGCTACGACAGTGACTCTGCGACATGACCGTTGTCGTTACAATTATTATCGTCGTGAGCCATTAGCTTTACATTGTAACCTTCTCTTGCTCGCTAAAACATATTCAAAGGGACGAGTTAGCCAACTATAGCACTCTCAGCTACTTTTTGCATTATTGGCTTATGTATGGCATCGTGCATTATTTCTCTCTAATCTTCCGCTGAACTACAGCCTAAAGTAATTACCTTGTCATGTCATCGTATTCTCGTTATCATACACTATTAACCACTCACTCTCTCTTCGTTCCATCTATTCAACTTCTCTTTACGTAAATGATATTCTCGTCTGCTGGCCCTGAAACTACTGACCAATTCGTTGACTTTGTTTTCTACGTCCCCGTCGTCCCCTGCGCTACTATGGAACTTTTTCACCAAGTCTATCAGCTCCTGGTTGTTCCGGCTGATCAAGTTGCCAAATTTGGTTCGGATCAAGAAATCTCTGTTGAAATTCAGCGACAACAACTGGTACTGGTACATTTCCAAGTTACGGTACTCCTGGTATAGTGATGTAATCCGGTTCATCTGCGCCGTTATCTGATCTACTATCTTCCTATACTTATGAATGAGGTCATCAAGGATCTGATCTTGTAGTTTGTGCTCTGACGCTCTCAATTGCGCTAATATTCTTTCTTGGTGGTTCCGGTACGTCTCGAGCTCCTTGACATACCCCTTTACTAGCAGCTCGTCGCCTAGAAACTCATGCAAATTGGCTGTGGGAAGTGCTTCAATGTATCTGGGTAGAGGGAAAGCCTTCAAATCTCCCAATGTTAATGGCTCAATCGGATCCATTGCTCTTGTCGGAATCGAGGGAATTGACTCGAAGAAAAGGTCTGATAATGGATTACGTGCGGAGATTAGAACAGCCTCCTCAAGGTGAAAAGGAGCTCGTCGATTAGAAATATTTCTCGTTATTATTTCTGGTTCCAAATTCGCGCGCATCTTATTTGCCTCGCATACTGAAGAACTACTCTGGAGTTTAACCGGGAAATCGAAATTGCCTTTTTCAATTAGGATAGTTTCCATATTAGCTGACTTAGCTGATTTGACCACCAAACCGAAGTGGCCAAGTGGACATCATAAAGTCACTACATTCAATTGAGCTCTCTCCAGTTCATTTGTCTGATTGCTACAAGATATTTTGGCTAATTGCTAATTTCTCACATTTTAGTTTATTATTAATGTCACAGGATTATATCAATCCGGGAATGCTAAGTATGCTAGTATCTATAGAATGCAGAAGTTTGAAATGCTGGGTGGACGACATTCGTCATCATGAATAAATAATTGTAAGTGTATGCAACCAAATTAGGCAAGGTTCTTTTTTTGCAACCGTTGCAAGTTTTTCTGGTCTCTCTTGATCTGTTCTCTTTCGATTCTCTTGTTGGCCCAGTTTCTGATTCTTTCTCCGTAGAGATAGCAGATGATAGGGAAGGGAACTCCTAGGATCAATCCAATGAACGCACACATTGTGTTGGCCCAACCGTATCCTAATTTGGCGTACATCAAATTGGCAAACAATGGGAAAGAAAATCCAAATAAGGATCTAAATAAAGCGGCAGCAGCAACAGAGGATGCAGCATATCTGGGGTTCATGTCTATCAAGTAACTCTGTGTTGTCTGGAAAACACAGACCAATCCAAATGCAAAAATCGCAGAACCAATACCCGGCATTATCCAATGCAATTTCTTTTGGGTTGACCAGCCAAACCACACCAAACCTACTGGAATAATTATGGAACAGGCAAACAAACAGGGCAATCTGTATTCCGGCTTAGGTACACCTCCGTTTTTTTCAGTTAGCCTGTTGTAGGTTCTACCGACAAGATAAGTCCAGACAACTACACCCAAGATGAAACCACATCCCATAGGAAGGTACATCAACCCAGTAATTCCCTTGTCAAAGCCGTAGATACCTCCAAAAATGGTTGGGAAGGTGACAATCATCAAGTACATGAAACCATATGTGAAAGCCATGAATGAGCCTAATCCAACAATCATAGGATGGGTGAACAAAAGCTTGACGGGTCTCACCATACACAAGGTCATTCTACCTAAAGTAGTTTCTCCATCGGCAATCTCGTAGATAGTATGTAAGTCGTTGTTGCCTGTTTCAAGTCTCAATTTTGTGGCTCTCCTCTTCAATAAAGTTGGAACATACGTTTCCTTGAAAAACAATGTAGCAGAAAGAGCTACGGCAAAGTTGAACATACATAACACGTAGAATACCCATCTCCATTGCATGTTTTCTACAATAAAACCAGCAACAACGGGAGCGATTACTGGGCCCATCAATGGAACCAAGGAATAACTGGCAAGAGCCATGTTTCTGGACTTGGCGTCAAACAAATCGGAAATGACACCAGCACAAACGTTCATTGGAACACATCCAAACAAACCGCCGATGAATCTGCAAACCATCATCTGGGCTGTATTTTGCGAAAAAGCACAGCCAATGTTGAACAATAATGACATCCAACAGGAAACATCCAAAACAATCTTTCTGCCGATATTATCGTGTTCACTCAATGGAGCAATGATAAGAGGACCAAAAGCCCAAGCCAAAATTTGAATGGAAACCACCATTGCGGCCATGATCTCAGACTTGATGTTGAAAGTCTGGATGATGTCTGACATGGCTGGAGACAACATCGACGAAGACATAGGTGCTACCAATGCATATAAAGAAACATAACCAACCAAGACGATCTTGGTGGATGTGGGCCAGTTTCTGGGGTCTTCTGGATCGTCTGGCCCGTTGAATGTGATCAATTCGGGGTCGATCTTGTTGAACTCTTCACCATTGTTCTGGATCGGGATAGAGGTTTCTGGTAATGTGGCTTCCGGGTCGTATTCATCGTATTTGTTCGAAACTTGTTTTTCCAAGTCCAGTTCCTCATCACTGGAAATTTCTTGTTCTTGAGTTCTCTGTACCAATTCGTTCAAGATAGTAGTCCTCGTAGCGGTTCTCTGTAAGGCGATTTCGTTGACGTCTAAATCACCATAGATGTCCTTAACTGTATAAGCCTGGACTTCGTTGCTGGAGTCGATCGAACGTTGTATTTCTCCCGTCAAGCTTCTTCTGATTATCTCTAGAGATTTGTGCATGGACGAGGTTGACCCTCTTCTGGAAACGTTAGATTCTCTTCTCTGGTGCTCCACATGTTGTTCGTAGCGGGATCTGGTAAAGGCTATGGGCTCGTTGGAATCGTTGGAAGAAGATTGGCTCAACTCTAGTTGGTGTTCTTCTAAGACACTTTTCTCGCTGAAGGACTCTTCCTTGCTCATTGTGTCTGATTTGTGTATTGCGGCAAACGTGAGTTACAGTACAATTCGGTTGGTCCCTGTATGGCAGTTGAGGGTAATTGAAATGCTTTGAGAGTCTTCTACAAATGTCTGGAATCAGTCAAATACGTAGATAGCGGTGAATTTTGCTCCTTGAAGAAATCAGCAGATCACATCGTTAATATATACTTGTACTTAGACGCGGTTAAGGCAGAATTTGCAATAGTTTAGATATCCGAAGTGTCTATATTCGCGGTTATGAGCGCTTCGCACATCTTAGGTTTTTACCGAGAAAAAAATTTTGCAGCTAAAAGGGCTGTTCCATCTTGCGCGCTCGGTTATTGGCGGCGAAGGCTGAGACGAAAAACTCTACTTGACCAAAAAATGCCACGATAACCGCTCGGGTAGCCATCTCGGCAATCGACGTCTCGGTAATCGACTGCAAAATGCAACACAGTATCTGTGGCTACAAAGGAGTTGATTGGGAGATAACGATTGGAAGTGAAAAGTGTTGTGGCATTGGTAGTTGTCAAACTGAAAGCCATATTTCGGAGAATAGTATAATCCGGAATTTACATCGTGTAGCGAGCACTCTCTTGTTTTGCTATATTGCGTATCTACTTTTATGTACGAGATTGGCGAATAATGCTCCATATTCCAGGGATATTCTTTGTACACCAATTTCATATTCCTCTGTCCTTTTCAGAGTCGGCTGTACTTGTTCTCTTCACTTTTACTCTCCAAGAACGCTCAACTGTGATAAGCTCTTCATTTCTGAATCTATGCTACCAATTCAACTGTGCGGTGCATTCAAAGCATTTATTCTTCTATCGGACAACCCTATTCTATCTCTACTCTACAGCACTCGCTAGATATGTGTTGTTTATTAATTTCCGTTCAAATAGGCACACGCCTGTGGCATCAACTTGAATATATCAATCCCTTGTCTAATCTGTATTCGGGACTCTTCTTATATCTATATGGGCGAAGAGGATTCTGGGTCGGATGCCTTTTCAAGTGCCTCTGCTTGCTTTGCCATTCGCTCGCCGTACTTGGAACAGTAGTCTTCACTAGCCTTCATGGCACACTTATTGTTGAATTCGTAGCCTCGTTGTTGGAAGCTGTAGTCGTCGCTGATGACGGTGTTGGCATCCAAGAGCGACGGCAACTTCAAGATGTGGTTCAACAATCCACGCACATGGACAATACTGACGTCGCTGTCCGCAGCAGACAAAGTGACACCCATGTGATCGTTGAATATAATACGGGGCAAGGCTTCTTTCTTGACATCGGCTACGTTGTGCTTCAACACTCCTTTTACCGACTTGACCTCAGTCTTATCAGCAGGAATGTAGTTAAAGTATTTACGGTTGAACAATGTGTCGCCCTTGATAATGGAACGGATATCCCAGTAGGCAATGGAGTTCGGAATTAACACGTTTCTGCCCTCGCACATCTTTGGCTTCGACTCAACAATCTGACCGTTGTCGTCGAACTGAGGAATTGTCCAAGGAGGTACGTAGGCATTGAAGTCAAAGTACTCAGAAACATCGCCCAACTTAAAGTAGTACTTGTTCTGGCTAGCGTCGTAGTCTTCGATCAACGTGATCATATTGGGACGATACATCGACTCACCACAGCCGCAGTTGTTGAGATGGGCACGGGCCCAGCCAATATAAACTCTTCTACCTTCTGGGAATTTGAATCTTTCTTGTATGGCCTGTGGAATCAAGTCCGAGAAAGGTAACTCTACCAATTGCGAACCTCCTCGTAATGGACCAACATAGTTAAAGTCCTGCTTGACTGGTTTCTGCAAAAAGTCACATACAGCTGTATCTATCTCACACGTCAAGATTTCAAGAGGTACAATGGAGTAAATAAAGTTCAACTTGGTGACACCACCGTTTTCGACATTTTGGTTTTCTCTACGACTAATGAAGGGGGTCCAATTCTTCTCTATGTTGGCAAATTTTTCGCTACGTTTGCGCAAAACATTGGCCACGTTAGGGAATGGCAAGTACAAGTTCATGACTCGTTTCTGGAGATCAACATGTTTCATATTGTACACAATTACAGGCTCGTCGTAGCCCAAAGGACTTCTCCGCAACAAGATACGTGGATCTTCAGGACCCCAGTAGTACTTGTCATTGTCGGTTTCCAATTGGACTTGGAATTTTATGGGCAAGAAAGATGGATAGGTGACGTCTCTGAAGGCAATGATTGTTTCCAAGACGACTTCTTGCACCGAACCGTCGGTGTTCACGACATTTTGGGTCAGCTTCAGTTCGTACGGCAAACTCAACGTCGTTTCTGGCAACTCGTTCCAGTTCTTGTCAAATAACTGGATGTACAAAAACGATGCATAGGCTTTGTTAGCGATTCCTGAAGGGCTGTACATGATTCTAGACACCATGTAATGACAGTCATATTGGGGGAGCCAAACAGACGAACCGGCGAAGCGGAACCACTGCTGCTCCTCTGGAATCTTGGGTTGGAACTTGTCGTGGGCATCTTGGATGATTTTGGCATACAACGGATTCTCTTCCAATGCCTGCTTGTATTTGGTGAATTCAGCACCCAAGTACTTTTGTTTAGAGACTTGGAAAGTCGTCTGATACTCGATTTTACGACACATGGCGTTTTCATCGAACTCGTAGTCGCTCGTCTTACCGTTGATATAGTGATGAGGATCGGTGAATGTTTTCATGTCGATGCCGGAAAAGAAGTCTTCAGTGTTGGTCAACTCTTCTGACAACGGATAGCTTTCAGCCCTGTCAAACAGGATTAACTTCTTGAGTTTTTCCGTGTCTTCGGTTTTGACGAACCTTAGCACTTCCTTGACAGGTGACGGTTTCAGCACTACATTTCTGTGGAACAATCTGGCGATGGAGAGTATTAGAAGAATGACCACGAACACCAACGCCGAAAACCGTATGTGTCGTCTGGAGAAATGCATGTGTGAAAGGGTAGTAGATTCTAGGGGTATACTAGTGGTATATTAGATGTATGTCTGGTCTCAGTCTAGGGAAATCCGTTGTGTTTCGAAACGTTGAAATTTTCAGATTATCTTTTTTTCTGCTCTTCAGATTATGTGTTCAGTCTGATGTTTTTTATCAAACCTTGATGGGCCACAAGAGCGGTAATATTACAATATCTGCCAGACTCGCTCTGCTATGTACGAGAGCTATCTCTGTCTGCTGCGTAAACGAGCTCCGATGCTGGAAAGAAGAAGACGGAGGAAGTTCGATATATTTATACTATCGTCTTGATCGCACAGTGGACAAAATATCAGTCGCGCTCCACAAAGAAGTACAATAGAGTTTGAGATGATCGCTACTATCGCACAAATAGTGCCCAAAGCAGAAATCTGTCCAATCTACGGAGATGAATCTAAAAGTGGAATACCTGTTAACTTTCAAATGGAATGGGATTGGCCAATAGCAGAACGGAAAACACGTCACCTCCCTCCTCGTTTACCAGTCCTTGACGAGGCATCAACCAAACGTTCTTTGCGCTCTCATAGTGAAATTCTTAGCTGAAAATTTTCCTGCCGCATCAACGAACACAGAAACGCTCATCTACTCGCGTGCTGTTTAGATTGGATAAGTTTTATTTTCTACTGTTATCTTGTCTTCACTTCAGGTACATCTACTTCTCTGCTTTATCTACATGTATAGCTATCGTTCTCTGCTCCCAGTTCTACCCGTCTTGGTGCAGTTCCACAACTCTCTCCAATGCCGATGCCTCCAAGCATCTCGTTTGGAATTTCATCAACAATGCTGTTGTCCTGGCGTCGGACCTACAGCAAAAGTCGTGTGACGCCTATGAAGTGGCTGTTTCGGGAAACACTTGGAACAGGTCGGCCTGCTACTGATCGCTTAGACTAGGATCAGCGTCGGAGTTTCACCTCGCGTGTATTGCTCCATCCTGGTTGGTTTCTCTTCTGTATCGTTGCACTAGGTCATTCTCCAGTCTTTTTACATCTCCGATCTTTATCTTTTACGCAAGCTGGGACCTCCTTCCTATTTCGGTTCATGCCTATATTTTCTCTCGAAACTATGCTTTTTCCTGTGCAGTTCTATTTGCACCCACAGTATGCTGCTTATCATCACGAATAAAATAATACATTCATAACTAAATAGAGGGTATAGTACAGAGCTTCGCATTTCTTACTTGGTGCTGGACTTGAGCAACGACTGCTCAATCTCGTCAATCGAGCCTTCTACGTCGCCAAAATCCATCCCGCAACACAGCGCTATCAAATGACAGTACTTGCTTAATAGGTTGTCACGAGGATACTTGGCCACTATCAGGCTGGAGGTGCTACTTGTAGGTGTAGAATCGTTTTCTTTATCGTTGCCGGTCTGTGGAACAGGTACCATTATTTGCTGGTTGTAGAGCTGTTGCGACAACTTCTTACACTTGATAATCTCTTCTGTCAACTCTGTTGCGAGCGCAAACCGATCTGTTTCGTCGTCATTAGCCTTATTATTGTTATTTTTATTATTCTTGTTGCTGTTGCTATTATTGCCATTATTGATAGTGCTGCTGTCGAACAATTCCTTCAACTTCTTAGCACGAACTTTCTCATTGACAAGTTTGTATTTTTGGTGAAGCTGGTCGAGATCTTCTTTCTTCTGTAAGAACTGGTATGTCAAATCGTTAAACAATCGGTGTATCTCGTCCTGGATGATCTGATCTCGTTTGAAATCAAGCGATAATTCCTGTGGGTTCGTTTCTTTATTCACCTTCTCTAGATCTTCAATCAAGTACTCAAGCTTGAAAAATGACAAAATAGCTTTTTGGCTCACCAACTTTTCGGCATTGATCAACTTCAAGATCTTGAAAAAAGTGAGTATACTTTCGTCCTTTTCGCTCAACTCCTTGTCGATTGTATACGCGAGTTCAGTCAACCTCTCTGTGATCAAGTTTGACGTTGTATTCTGTAGATTGACTGCTACCTTCGAGTAGTAAAGCTGACTTTCAAAACTTTGTGTGCTCACAGCTTCTTGAGAATACAACAAATTTTCTACTTCTTCTTGTTCGCCTTCTTCGCCTGTTTGGTCTAGTCTCAACACGTAGTTGTGTGATGCTAGGTAATCTTCTACAGTATATCCTACGAGATTCCGGAGCCCGAAATCTATGTACTTGTGATAGCTGATGAACACCTTGATGCACCTCTTGTTCAAGTTGTGTGAGCAGATGTGGAAGGCAGTATTTCCGTCAGAGTCCTGGTGGTTGATGAACTTGGCTATCAAGTCTTTTTTGTTATCTGGGTCTTTATCAAAGTCTTCTTCATCTTCCAGTGACTCAATGATCTTGTCAAACAAAGTCTCCATGTAGTATCTGGCGAAACGGAATTTCTTCTCGCTCTCAATCAATGCAATGTGGTGCAACACAGTTTTGCCGGACTTGTCCACTAAAAGAATCGACTCTAGCAACATCTGTAGGATTGAAGGGAAATTCTTCAATTGGAATGAGTTGACAAACTTGACGAGAAACATCAACGGTGTCTCTCCCTTATTGTTTCTGATGTCGGGACTGATCTGGAAAGTCACGAGCAAGAACTCGATCAGCGAGATATTGGCCATTGAACACGCCCAATGGAATATGGTGTTGCCCTCGTTGTCGATTGGCTGATTTATCTGGATTTTCAGGATGGGCTGTGGTGGATTTAATAGCTTTTCCGAGATATTGGTATTTCGTATCTTGGAATCGTCGAGAAAGTATGTCAAAAGCGATGAAAAGTAGTCCGAATAAACTCCATCTGTATCATATTGACTGTTGATACTCGGCTGGTGGTAGTGCAGAAGACTGTAAGGGTCATGTGATGCTAAATGCCCGTTGTTGTTGTTGTGGTTATGGATCACTCTCTCAAATGAACCTCTAGAAGCGCCAAACAACTCCTTGGAACCCAATAAATCGTCTCCAGCTTGTGAATCTAGACTCAAGGCATCATGGACGCCGTTTCTGCGCTTTTTCACTACGTCATCGTCGTCGTCACTGTCTACAAACTCCAAGTCCTCGTTTTTGATATTCATGTTACCAGCCATCACCTGTAGCGCATCATGTTCTGTATCTTGTCGTGACAAGGACGGGTGTGTAAACGATCCTTCTAGCGGACCGTTGATACTACTGATAGGTACATTTATGGGAGTCGTATCTGAATGTTTCAATACCGGTTCCGCTATTGTCATGGGCACTCTCTTGGGTCTACCTCTTTTCTTGGGAGGCTCTCCAGCCAATGTTCCCAGGGCAGCTCTAGCCTTCTTCGCTGGCTGAGGTAGCGCTGTCCGCTTGGCAATGTTAAGAGCCGAAGCGTGGTTGTGTTTCGGTGCCGGAGGAGGGGTTTCGGACTTCCCTTCTATGTACTTGAATTCGAAAATAGGCTTCAAGATATCGAAAACACCAAAGTTCTTGGCGATATCGCGGCCCAACTCAAGCGGCACGTACGTCCCTTGATACTTTCCGTAGCCTCCCTGGACTTTTTCGTGTACTCCTGTCTGGACATCCTTCTCCAATATCCTTGTTCTCTTCGCCTTGGGGAATTTGGCTATCTTCAAAATGTGTGTAGCATTGATCCACGAGTCCATTTTTCGGCGCATTATGGGGCCCTCGGATGTGACATACTCGAACACCGGAACATTGGAATACGTGGCCGAGTAGATCTGAGTACTGGACATTGTGAATTGTTGATATAAGTGATATTCAAGTTTCCGATAGATTTCAATTTCAATTTTAATGTATTTTCTGTTTGGATTATTCAATTTCTTTGTTTGGCTTTCCTGTACGACCAGATGATATGCTCTTTATAGTTTTATGTCTAAGTGGTATTGCTCGTGTTTGGTTACACGCTTTTGGACTACCTAGGTAACAGGGGTACTGTTTGGCGGATATAGACGCAATACAGTCGCTAACAACTCTCACTGTGCGAGATTCAATCTGGGCTATGGATATTACGACAAGCTTCCACTGGAATACAGACACAAACACTCAAGCAGAAAATGCCATTGACTAACGTCTAATTGATTATTCACTCTGGTGTGAATTGTTGTACTTTACGAAGATGGCTAGTTCCAGTGCGTGTGCAGGACACTCTATTGCGATGAATGGCCCACAATGGGCTGCACAACGTCGGTACTTTTTGGAATTGGCTCGAGATGAGATGGGCATGTAGTTGCTTGTTCGATTTGTATTGATGTTTGACGGCTCTGGTGTTGGTGTGAGCTGAATTGCTGGTCTGGGTGTGGAAATATGACTGAGTTGGGGTTTTGGTAAGTTTCATATAGTTAAGCCTAATTAGGCAATTTCGCTTGTCGCACTAAAATGTTAGAACTAGATAGTATAACCAGAAGATAGTACCGATAGTTGTATGGCAGTTATCTTCAATGATTATAGATTCTGTAGCCAGATGCTCGTGGTTGGGATTTGTAGGTAACAATAAATTAAATGTCTCCTCCTAAGATTTGCACAGTTGAGCACAGCTCGCCTTGCTTTTTCCGAATTTCATAGTGAATATTGATGTAGTGAGACTATACTCAATTTAGTTGACTACTATACTTACATAAGAGACCTGGAATAGTATATACGATTCTTACATATTAACATTACTCGACCGAGGCTCCGTGCTGTTGAGCACAAAATTTCTATGTCCTTAGCTCGAGAGTCATCTACGCTTGTAATTGTTCATTAAACTGTTCGTTGAATTACTACTTAACCAATTGTCCACGCCGTATCATCTTCCCACCAACACCTTAAGCAATCGGTAGAGCATCAAGGTAAACAACCCCACTAGAAATAGCACCAAATAAGAAAAGAATTTCATCAACTGCACCATCAGCAAATTACTGGTCTGTTCTTCAGTCAAGGGTATACTCACAACATGTTCTGCTGCCTGGTAGCAGATTTCTCTTCTCTTAATGATCTGGCAGTCGCGTTCGTCGATGGTCCGTTTCAAAATGGCCCTTCCTAGTAATATGTTTGTGTACTGCTGTAGCGACGGGTCAAAAGTGAGGAATGCTGTTTCTAGTATTATCGACTCACGTTCGATGCCACTGGTGATCTTTTCGATCTTCCTGAGTTGTCTAGTAATGGGAGGTGTAATCTCCATGATGGTGATGATGTCGTCGGCAATAGTCGTGAGTTTGTACAAGTAGTGGGCTTTGTGGAGCGATTTCAAGATGGATTTGGTCTGATTGTAGAGAAATGGGATCAAGAGCTTCTTCAAGTTGTCGAAGCTGTTGAAGAAGAGGTCGATGCAGTTGAAGTTGTTGATGATCAACTCGAACGACTCGATTGTCAGGTCCAAGATTGCAAGGCTCATGCGTTTGACATTGTGCTCGTAGTTTTTGTCTTCCCAGTTTGCTCTCTTAGCATGCGATCCTTCAGCTGCGTATTCGCCAAATATGTTGTTAAGCTCGTTCTCTAGCGGTGAAAGATTGGTTCGCACGTTACGGGTCATCCTCGTTATGTCGTCGTAGTTTGGTATTTTCCCCAAAAGTGTCAGATATATCGTCACTATATCCGTGTAGAGATGGACTATCATTTTCACATTGAGCAAGAATTTGGACGTCGCATTGTTCAAGCAGTACTTGAACAATTTGGAATGAGAAAGAATGAGCAGCTTGTCTGTCTCCAGCAAGTTTTCGTCTAGTGTTATCCGTCTGTCACCGATGGTGTAGGTCATGTTTGCCCAATTAGTAAAGAAGAATTGTAGTTGAAAGATAGCGAAGACTAAAATATTTCACGATTGGTCTGCGAATGTCAGCTACTGTTCGCGGGAATATGACAAACGATGAGAAGACTGAGAAAGGTGGATTTGGCTCATGAAGTTGGGTCGATGGCTACTTCTATAAACTATGCAATATGTATCCGAGACTTATAAAACTATCAAAAAGCTCTTAATATAGTGTAGTAATGTGCGTACTATGTCTACTAGATATACTTATCTATATGTTCATATCTGAATTCTTAGCTAACATTCCCTGGAATTATTCTCTCTCGCTAGAATCCTGGGAATTATCGCGCAATTCTTCCAATACCTTCGCCAAAGTTCTGCCTGCCTCGCTAAATAAACTGAAATCTCCGTCCTGCCCAGCGGCCGCACGCCCCAAAGTCACATTCCTCCGCTATGATCTGAGCCGCACGGCCCTAAAAACTATAACAAAATAATCGTCATCAGTTCCAAAGAGTTCAATTCAAGTATCATTCCATTTATCATTTTATATCATTATACGCCTTTTTTATTATTAATCTCATTGCTGATTTCAGAAATGGGTGTGTTCAGTTTCTTTAGAAGAGGATTCGATCCGGATTCCTTCGAGAAGGAGTTGACGTCGGTGACTGAATCGATTTCCAGTACCAACCAGCAGATTACGCGATTGAGAACCAGATCCAGGTCCATCCGTACATCGTTGGCACTGTATCTGATTATCGTCTATGCTTGTATAATTTCATACGATTATACTTCGTTGCCGTCAGATGTCGTTGGCCGGGACAAATTCCGTAAGTTTTTGGTGTATCAGTCGAGAAACCAACTTCTTGTACTCTTCTTCTTTCCGTTGATGGCTTTCGTTTTGGTCAGAGTGATTCGTTTCTTGTTTGATTTTCTAATTAAAAGTAGACAAAACAAATTGAAGTGGTTGAAGAAGAAGCACAAGGAGAAAATCGAGGAATTAAAGAAAATAACCAACTTCACCACTACTGAAAAACTCTTGAATAAATACGGAGACAACCCTAAAACGCCATCAACTACTCTAAACATTTCCAACAAGACTATCAAGCCGAGACAACCCCCATCCACTGTAAACATTGTCAAGCCTCCAGCCACTGTAAACATTGTTAAACCTCCAACTGGTCAATTGAGTAAACAAGAAATGAACAAATTGAATCTCAACATTCATCAAAGTCCTGTAGTACCAGTTCAATTTCAACAAACTAAACAACAGCTCCATGTTCAGCAACAGCAATCGCAGGCTCCTATTCGTAGATCGATACAGGACCGTCTTTTGGACATGTTAATTGGCTCTGACATTAACGAATCTGTTGAGGCTCGGTATGCTCTCATCTGCTACAATTGCTATACGCATAATGGACTTGCTCCTCCAGGCACTATTGATCCAGCTACTGTGGTATATATCTGTCTGAAGTGTGGAGTGATGAACGGCAAACTCAGCGAATTGAAGCTGGTAGAGGAGGACCATATTCGTACGACTCTGGTTACTCCAGTAGACAATAGTCTGCAATTGATAGATTACGAAACGAAGTCGAATCTGAAAGTAGAACTAGACTATCGACAACACACACAGGAAGAAGTTGAAGAAGTTGAAGAAAAAGTCCAGCAAGATGCTGAAGAAGCCAAGGATGAAGTCCAGCAAGATGCTGAAGAAGCCAAGGATGAAGTCCAGCTAGAAGCTGAAAAAGCTGAAAAAGTCCAACAAGTTGAAGATAAAGAACTCCAGTAAGAAGCTGAAGAAGCTCAACAAGAAGTTGAAGAAGGGCAGTCTCTGTCAGACTCTTAGTTGGCAGATTTGAGATTAATAATATATTGAAAAACGCGAGGTGTGAATTCTACAGAAATAATTTATTGTACACATCATTATTGGAGATAACAGTCTACATTTTACTACATAGTCTTATAATCTTATAGAATAAATGCCATCTAAGACAATTCCATGATAGCGTTGACCATGTCACCGTCGTGCTTTCTCAAAGCCTTGACAGCCTTGGCTCTGGATACTTGGGTTTGTTCGACAATGATGTCAATGTCCTTAGCATCCAAGCCAGATTCGTCAACTTCACCTTCTTCTTCCTCTTCTTCGATCTTTTCGGTCAAAGAAGCCTTTTCCAAGTCAGCAGTGATGGCTTCTGGAGACTTGTCTTCTTCACCATGAGAGTGGGAGTGGCCAGCGTGAGCATCAGTTTCAGCAGCTTGAGCAGCTTGGGCTTCGGCAATTCTCTGGTTCATGTCGTCAACCTTGGCTTCACCAAAAACAACATAGGTACCAGCAGCAGATCTGTACACATCTGGAGCGTCGATAGCGTAGATCAAGTTACCTCTTTGCTTGAAGGTGACTCTGGTGATTCCCTTGATTTGCTTCAAGTTCAACTTCTTGATCAATTCTCTGGCCTTCTTTTCGTTCTTTGGGATAACGTTGACGTCGGCGCCTTGTGGGATTTCTTCGATAGACATGGTGGTGGATTTATGGTTTGGTGGAGAAGAAAGACTATTTCTTTGGATTGAAAAATCCTGAAATTGAAAAATCGTCGACGAATTTTTCGTCTGGGGTGCGGATCACGTGAATGTCAAATACTAGTGGTTCTAAAGAATAGCGATATATATGAGATAGATAGTTAGGAATGCGGAGAAATATAAGAAAGAAGGCAATCAGTGAATTGATGTGGGAGGTTTACTATGTATCTCTTTATTGGTATTCACAACTTCTATTCTGAATTAATTGAATAGTTATCATATGGTTCCTGCATGCTTTCATTCACTTTTTGCAATCGTTTCTATTTTGTCAATTATTTCAGAAGTACGACAAAATTCTTCAGAAACTTGAAATCAAATACAGTTGTAGTTCTATATAGCTGTAATTTCTACATCCAATAATATTTAGCACATAATAGTTTGGGTTAGTTTTAGTGATTATTTGTTTCTACCTTGTAAGATTGGTGCCTAGTCTTTCTGCTCTCTGTATCTCAACTACAGCCAGTTTATAGTTATAAACTGATAGGTACAATGCAAATGACAATCTACTTTCGAATTCAGATATATTCTGCATCTTCCCAATTGGAACTAGTTTTATTTTCTCCGATAGAATAGAGTAAAGACACAGATAGCTGACATTCAGTATCAGATTTAGACTATATGAATCCATGGCTGCGAAAAATGGATATATAGTACTTTTCACAAGCTTGTAGTAGGGCTCTAGGAACTTTAGATTGTCAAGTCAAAACCAGCTACATTACTATCCAATTTTAGAATTGCAAAAGATGAATCTTCTGGATCTGTTCTTTCAACATCTATGGGACTATATTGCATCGCAAGTGCCAATGATTTAACTTAGGTATTAGGAGATTTGGACCTTGACTACCGAGGGAGGGTAACTCCCATATCCATGAACCCTCTAGTCTGCAAACTCCAAGTACAACTGCAGCAGAGGTTATAGGGTTTTGGATCTGAGTTACCCGGCCTCCTGCACAAAAAATTTTCACGAAGATGAGTGGTGAAAAATTAGCTATAAAAGGACAGTGAATCCTCACTCATTTAGAATGGTTTTACTCTTTTTTCTTTGTCGACGTACTTCATAGGATCATTTCTATAGGTCACGTCCCTCTTTGACTCTTCAAAAGAGCCACTGAATCCAACTTGGTTGATGAGTGAGATACCCTTATACCCTCAAAGTGAGAAATTAATTTTGCTTGTCCGTGATTCTTTGCAATCCGGTCATCTATCTTTGTTTGCCTTTTAGCATAATCGCCTGCGGTATTTTAGATTCGTTCTAATAGCTGCTAATGATTTAAAAGGAGCGATGATCTTTACCCTTTGTGACATGCTTCTTCGGAGGACTTTGCATTGGGTGGGTATAAGTGGCTGTCTGACAAGTTACCGAACTTTCACGAGTTTGTGTGACGCTTGGAAACCCGATGTTGATTCGTCGACCAGCCGGTGTGAAGCGAGAGCTTCATTCAACTATGCTATAGGACCATCCAGTCTGGCGATTGGATAGTTGTATAGAATGGATTGTATATGTATAGACATGTAAATACTGTATGCAGCGCCCGTAAAGCTTGCAAGCACAATTAATGCTGATTGTATGAGATTTGAGACCTGGTTCGGACATTGTGAAGCAGGCAATCACATGACCTGGAATCTCTAATCATATGAAATTGACCCTGGCACAATTCCACAACGTTTCTGTGAGGCGGAGGGGGATTCCGGAACTGGAATGGCAATTTCCACTAGTCGGATATAAAAGATTCTGAGCCGAGTCCGAAAAGGAAAAGTAATGAAATAGCGAAAAAGCGTAATAGTGAAAAAGTGAAGAGGTGAAATATTGGCCGAGCACGAAACGTTTCGGAGAGTTGGATCGACGGAATGAAACCAACTGGATTATACTTTTCGGTCCATCTGATCTCATCTGTGGTGCTGTATTCTTCGGAGGAGAACCCCTCAAGGCTATGTTGTCGAAAGGTGTGATCCGTGATTAGCTATCAATCCAATCTATTCCTGTATGGGTCCCAGCAATTTACCATCTAACCGTCTGGGCCGGTGTCAACAATAACAATGAACTAAAATGGCAGGGAAGTAAATGGCTAGTTTTTCTCATGGTGGAAGATGTTTTTCCGCAGCGAGGCGCTCGTTTCGTAGTAGATCTGGAGCACTGGGTCGCTGTACTGAATTAAGACACTGAACTAAGACACTGAATTGCTACACTGAATGGCTGCCACTGATTTGCAAGCTGGAATGACATTAGATCCACTAGCTGCTCAGTGAGAACCGCAGAAGCTTGCTGGAAGGTCGCCAGACGTCGGTAGAAGCTCGGAAGACTGCGGTGAAGGCTCTGTATTTCGTCAGTGGAACCTCACTAAGTATGTGTCAAAATAGTGCGTGCGTCGAGCGAGCGCCGAATTTTACGAGAGAATCCAGAAGCCACTACAAACCATTATCTCTATCTGGCATAACTCTGTCAATGTATCGTACCCCATTAGTTTGTCATACAGTCCATTCGAACTCCAGCACCGGATGGAGTCATTGTGAATCGAACGATTCTGTAGCAACAGCTTATCTTCTCAATGACCTTTTCTTGTCACTGACTTCTCTCGCTGCAGCGACGGTGTGTCACTAGAATGCACGGCGGGAATATTTTCGCAACAGCAAGAGCCGGCCGTAGTTTCTTCACTGGTCCAGCTCCTACAAACACCGGCTGCTCTACCAGGACGAGCTATAGAACTACCTGCTAGAACACATACAACTACTCTCCGTGGGCCAGCCATGTTCCTCCCACCGTAGAACATCTCTGTCAATAAACATGCCTACCCCAGCTATTCCCGTAGAGCCGCACCGTACCAGAAATGCTCCGTGCCATCGCCGACGCTCCTGTCCACAGCAAAATAATTAATACCGCTTCCTTAGTAATGAGGCAGTAGGAGATGGCCCTCTGGCCCATTTCGACTCTATTCACCGCTTTTATCTTCTTGTTCTTTTGTCTGGTTTGGCATTTTTTGTTTGCTTTAGCACCGCTAGTCTTGTTATAAGTTCTTCTAGCTGCCTAGTGCTGTTCTGCCACTAGCAAAGAATTTCCACAACTCCATAACTGTTACTCACTAGCTAATCCTCGCTAATATATGAGCCTCCATCCAGATACAGATTGCAATTCCCCATCTTCTCTGTATAGCTACCTCCCCCACGACCACTACATCTAATACCACTATCCCACTCGACAATTGTACCGAAGACTCACTGTCTTCTACCATCTCATTGGCCCACTTTTCTCTCTTGCCCACCGCATTATAGCCCATGACTCAATCGTCCAGCTCGTCAGCCAAGGAAGGGTTTCCGATTGGCGAAAAGGAGCCATCGTCATCTTCCAATAACAATGTCTCCAAGAACTCCAGTAATGACAGAGCAGGCTCGCCTCCTCCGGTCCAGATAAGAAATAGTCCCCGTGATTTGCTCACAGCTCGTCCCCCTACGTTCAGGGCCAGACTCGAAACCTTCTTCTACAACAGAGGCTTGGGCGACCGTCCGGAATATCTCCAAGACATTTACGACAACGTGCCCAGAAAGGTGTATGTCAACTATCCGCTCCCGGACGATATGAAAGATGACAATGGCCATCCCATAATAGATTACCCCCGTAACAAAATCAGAACTACCAAGTATACACCATTGTCGTTCTTGCCCAAGAATATTCTTTTTCAGTTCACTAATGTAGCAAACTTCTATTTCCTTGTTTTGGTGATCATGGGAGCGTTTCAGATCTTTGGCGTAGCTTCGCCTGGTCTCGCAGCTGTGCCGTTGATTGTCATTGTAAGTATCACGGCCATCAAGGATGCGTTTGAAGACTACAGAAGAGGCAGCAGTGACTCAGACTTAAACAATACACCCATCCACTTGCTCAACAACTTGGATAACCCCAACATTTTGCGAAACTATGTGGGCCCATGGAGACGGTTCAAAAAGGCATGTACCAGAGGAACGAGATCCTTTTTCAGAGGCATCCGATGGGCCTGGATCATGACGTTCTCAAAGAGGGAAAGGAAGAAGGAGTACATCAGAGAAGAAGCGCAAGACGAAGATAACTCTCTTCGTAGAATTTCCACTATTGTCTCTGAATACTCTTACCGTTCAGATGTTGAAAACTACTCTACGAATAGAGTGCGTAAGTCTCTCGCCTCTGGTCGTTCTGCTCATAGACCTTCTGTGGCACATGCCAATTCGCTTCTCAACCCTGTTCTTCAGAAAGAGAACGCCCACAACACGAGCCACGCCAACTTCAAGAACAGAAGATGGAAGGACGTAGGTGTAGGAGACATCATCAGAATCAGAGCCAACGAAGAAGTGCCTGCTGATGTTGTGATATTGTCGACTTCAGATGCTGAGGGCAACTGCTATATCGAGACGAAGAATTTGGACGGTGAAACCAACTTGAAAACAAAAAATTGCTTACATTGTGGAGGTGCTGAAAATCTCAAGCATTCGGACGATTTGGGAGATACCAGATTCTGGCTAGAATGCGATGCTCCAAATCCAAGCTTGTATGCTTTCAAAGGTACCATTCACTATGAAAATTATGACGAGAACCATGTTTTGGTTAATCCAGACGAAACAGAGGCCATCAACAACGACCAGATTTTGCTTAGAGGCTGTACTTTGAGAAACACGAAGTGGGTTCTTGGACTTGTAGTCTACACTGGTGCTGAATCCAAGATCATGTTGAACTCGGGTATAACACCTACGAAGAAGTCGCGTATATCTCGTCAGTTGAACTTGTCTGTTATCATTAACTTTGCCTTTTTGTTCATCTTGTGTTTTATTTCAGGTTTAGTCAACGGTTTGTTCTACAGGAAGACTGAAGTTTCACGTTTGTATTTTGAAATGGAACCATATGGTGGTACGGCAGCTATCAACGGTGTTCTTGCTTTTTTTGTGACCTTGATTATCTACCAGGCTTTGGTGCCCATTTCGTTATATATTTCGGTTGAAATCATCAAAACCTTACAGGCCTTCTTCATTTTCTCGGATGTCAAGATGTACTACGCAAAGCTAGATTTCCCCTGTATACCCAAGACCTGGAACATCTCCGATGATTTGGGTCAAATCGAGTACATCTTCAGTGACAAGACTGGTACTTTGACCCAAAATGTCATGGAGTTCAAGAAATGCACAATCAATGGTAGATCTTATGGTTTAGCATATACTGAAGCTAAGCAAGGTTTAGACAAGAGAAACGGCATTGACATTGTAGTTGAGAGCGATAAATGGAAAAGACGTATTGCCAAAGACAAGGAAGCCATGATTCAGAACTTGGAGAGTTTCGCAATCAATGACCAATTGAGAGAGAATTTGGTGACTTTTGTATCTAATGATTATGTCAAGGATACAATGTTGGTTCCAGATCACAATGATGAGCAGAAATTGGCAAACGAAACGTTCATGTTGGCAATCGCACTTTGTCATACTGTTGTTACTGAGCAAGATGAAGATGACCCTGACTTAAGAGACTTCAAGGCTGAATCACCTGATGAAGCTGCCTTAGTCGCTGTCGCTCGTGATTTAGGTATTGTCTTCAAGGAAAGATTGAGAAAGTCCTTGATTCTCAAGATCTACGGTGAATCCCAAGAATATCAATTGATGGATATCATTCCCTTTACATCTACTAGAAAGAGAATGTCCTGTATCATCAAAACTCCACTGGGTAAGCTTCTTTTAATTTGTAAGGGTGCTGATAATGTAATCTTTCTGAGATTGGATGCTAATAGTAATTCGAATGAAGTGATATCTAAAACTGCTTTGCATTTGGAAGACTATGCCAAGGAAGGTTTGAGAACTTTATGTATCGCCCAAAAGGAATTGGACCCAAAGGTGTATTACGATTGGTCACGTCGTTACAAGGAAGCTTATTCTTCTATTGACGATAGCCGTGATCAGATCATCGAGCAATTGGACGAAGAATTGGAACAAGGTCTTGTCTTATTAGGTGGTACTGCCATTGAAGACAGATTGCAAGCTGGTGTACCAGATTCGATTTCAATCTTGGGTCAAGCCGGTATCAAGTTGTGGGTTTTGACCGGTGACAGAATTGAAACGGCTATCAATATTGGTTTCTCGTGTAATTTGTTGGAGAATCAGATGAAACTTCTCGTCGTAAGACCAGAAGAAAACGACTTTGATAATGTCGATTATGTAGACTCGTTGATAACCAGACATTTACAAGAGAACTTTGGTTTACTTGCGGGTAACAACACGCCACAAGAAGTGGATCGTTTAATAGCCGAAGCCAAGAAGGATCATTCTGCACCTTCCCCTAACTATGCTGTTGTTATTGACGGTGCTGCCTTAAGCTGTGTGTTCAAAGACTTGTCGGAACATCCTAATGAGTCTGTTAGGATGTTGAAGAAGAAGTTTTTGTTATTGGGAAAGAAGTGTAAGTCTGTGATTTGTTGTCGTGTTTCTCCATCGCAGAAAGCTGAAGTCGTGAAAATGGTGAAGTCCGAATTGGAAGTGATGACTTTGGCAATTGGTGATGGTGCCAATGATGTTGCCATGATACAGGCTTCTAATGTTGGCGTGGGTATTGCCGGTGAAGAAGGTAGACAAGCAGTGATGTCTTCGGACTATGCAATTGGTCAGTTCAGATTCTTAACAAGATTGTTACTAGTTCACGGTAGATGGTCGTACAAGAGATTGGCTGAAATGGTACCCTGTTTCTTCTACAAGAATGTCGTTTTCACATTGACGTGTTTCTGGTTTGGTATCTACAATAACTTTGATGGTTCATACCTTTACGAGTATACCTTCTTGATGTTCTACAACTTGGCATTCACTTCCTTGCCAGTTATCTGTTTGGCAGTTTTAGATCAGGATGTCTCTGACACTGTCTCGTTGTTGGTTCCACAGTTGTATAGAAGTGGTATCTTGAGTTTGGAATGGTCGCAGTATAAGTTTGCCTGGTATATGTTTGATGGACTCTACCAGTCTGTCGTATCTTTCTTCTTCCCATATTTGTTGTTCTACGTCACTTTCCAGAATCCCCAGGGCTTAACTGTCGACCATAGATTTTGGATGGGTGTAGTCTGTGTCGTGATTTCTGTCACTGCCTGTAACGTTTATGTGTTGTTGCAACAGTATAGATGGGATTGGTTGACTTTGTTGATCGATGCATTGTCGGTTTTGATCGTATTTTTCTGGACTGGTGTCTGGAGTGCTCGTGTATTTGCTGGTGAATTCTACAAGGCTGGCGCGCAAGTACTTGGGACATTGGCTTGTTGGTGTTGTATGTTGATTGGTGTAGTGGTTTGTCTTATTCCAAGATTTACCTTTGATTTCTTGAAGAGAAACTTCTCGCCCAAAGATATCGAAATCATCAGAGAAAGAGCCCGTGCCGGAGAATACGATGATTATCCTCAAGGTTACGATCCTACTGATCTTGAAGATATCGAGAGACATAGATTGATCACCGAGCTTATTGAAAAGGACCCCTCTCTCTTGGAAAAGTTGGAAGAGCAAAATCTTGCAGAACATCCTGAATACGTAGAAGAGCCATCGCACAACCCAATCGTAAAGACATTCGGTTCCATTAAGAGAGCTGCCACCGTCACCAGATCTAGAAAGAACACGATCAACACTAGAAGCAGAAGACAGACGATCAACGATCTGTTCAGAAAACCTATTGATCTCAATCAATTGAGGCAACAAATGATTAACAATGGTGAATATCACACATCAAGAAATTCGTTGGAAAGAATCAACACCACCCAAGAACTTCCAGGCTTGACCCAGGCTGAGACTTTATTGTCCTACCACCACAGAAATAGCATAAATTTTACACGCTAGGCAATTCGTGTTACGTATTAATATTACTATTTGAGCTTCGGTAAGAAAATACACTCTTCTGGGATTAGACGCCAATCCACTTATTGATTGAACTTGTACTTTAGAATAATGCATATGTTAGTATACTAGTGATTTGTAGAAAACGTGAGAAATGTAATTGAATTTGAACAGAATAGTAGAGATAGAGACAAAAAAGAGAGAGGTGTGAATATATGGAAGTACAAAAAAGTAAAATTGAAGTAATTGGTAAGAATAGGGGAGTTTTATTTAAATCGGTATAGCGATTCGAAAATGAGTGTAACTAAACTTTCGCAATCTCTGGCTTTGGAAAGTCGTTCACAGATCATGTGACTGAAAATTCCTACTAAATTTCAGCAATATAATTCTACATACTTAATTTTCACTGGAACAACATATCTAACTTCTATTACCATATCTTTCCATTCTTTTTTCTTCAGCATTCAGAGATACGTCGTCAATGTTTACGTTTACGCTTCTCACTCCCTCGGCTTCGGACTTCTCGTTCCGAGCTGCTCTCATGTCTTTTGATAATGAGTTCAGGGTGCTAGCAGATCCATCGTGGAATGGGAAAGACGTAAATTCTGTGATGTTCATGGAGCAGCACTTGCGGAACACCAATATCATTTTGTTATCGCATTCAACTCCTGAGTTCATTGGCGGCTATGTGCTAATGTGTTTGAAGTTTCCTAATCTTATGGCCAATATCCAAGTGTATTCCACATTGCCTGTAAACCAATTGGGCAGATTGTCTACTGTAGAGTTCTATCGAGCCAATGGGATGTTGGGTCCACTTAATACCGCACTTCTTGAGCTAGACGAAGTTGATGAGTGGTTCGACAAAGTTTCACTATTGAAGTATCTCCAGATACTCAATGTCTTTGACAACAAAGTTGTCGTAACTCCATATAATGCAGGCCATACATTAGGAGGAACGTTCTGGCTCATCACCAAGCGGTCAGATAGAGTGATTTACGCTCCAGCTTGGAATCATTCCAAGGATTCTTTCCTTAATGGAGCCTCGTTTTTATCATCATCGAGTGGAAATCCACTCTCACAATTGCTTCGTCCAACTGCTTTTATAACTAGTACAGACATGGGTTCTGTCATGTCTCACAAGAAGAGAACCGAAAAGTTCTTACAGTTGGTGGATGCCACTTTAGCTAACGGTGGAGCTGCTGTGATACCCACATCACTTTCTGGGCGTTTTCTTGAACTTTTCCATCTCATCGACGAACACTTGCAAGGAGCTCCTATACCAGTATACTTCTTATCTTATTCTGGTACCAAGGTGTTAAGTTACGCATCGAATTTGATAGATTGGATGTCGTCCAGTGTACAAACTCAATGGGAAGAAGCAGAAAGTTCAACTAACTACAAGAATCTTCCATTCGATCCGTCAAAAGTGGATTTATTGTTGTCACCAGAGGAGTTGATCCAGTTAAGTGGTCCCAAGATTGTTTTCTGTTCAGGTATAGATTTGCGTAATGGTGAGCTATCAGCCGAAGCGTTTCAGTACTTGTGTCAGGATGAAAAGAGCACGATTCTTTTGACGGAAAAGTCTCTCTTTGGAGTAGACGAGACCCTAAATACTGTCTTGTACAAGGAATGGCATTCCTTGACTAAGCAGAAGATGGGAGGAAAAGTAGAAGACGGTGTGGCAGTGCCATTGGAGCGTATATTTTCCATTGACGACTGGACCCGTGAAGAAAACTTACAGGGAGCAGCTCTTACAGATTTCCAGGAGAGAATTGCAATTCGTAGAAAGGAAAAGTTGCTCGCTAAGGTGAGGGATAGAAAGAATAAGAATTTGTTAAATTCTGACTTGGTGGGCGAAGAAGACTCTTCAGAAGACGAAGATGACATTTCTTCAGACGAAGAGACTAAAGTCTCAGCAACGACTGAGACGACTACTGTAGTTGCTTCGACAGTTACTTCGGGTCCCAGTGTAGCCGATGAGCTTGCAGCACATGAAGCCTTCATAACTGATAATATCAAACAAAGTTTGGAAGAGAACAGACCGCTTGATTTGAAAATCACATACAAGTTGAAACCTAGACAGGCTATGTTTCCATATTTTATAAATACTCACAAGCAGAAATTTGATGACTACGGTGAGGTCATTGACATCAAGGACTTCCAAAAGACAGACGAAATAAATAACAACAAAATTATTTTGGAAGGAAAGAAGAAGTTCGAACAGAACGATAGAAGAAAGTTCAACGACGACTATGATGATAGTGGTAGATATAACGGAAAGAAAACCCAAAGACATCAGATTAGCAAATTGACTCCTCAAGAGTTGTTGAATAACCAATTGTTGGAGAAGTATCTCGACACATTGTTTGCACCAAGAAGAAGAGTACCGCTTGGAGCAGCATCTGCCTACTCCAATGCCAAACAACAATTGAAAGTGAGATGTGGATTATCTTTTGTAGACTTATCTGGATTAGTAGATATTCGTTCCTTGGGTATAATAGTTTCGTCGTTGAAGCCCAGCAACCTCTTATTGTTGCCTGACTTGACTACTGACGAATTGACCAACCCCGAGTATAATGGGTTGTTAGGCGTACAATCCTTCTTCAGCAGCCAGCAAGAGGATCAGAAACAGGAAGATACCAAAAGGAACGTCTATAACTCGTCGAGATACATGTCGTTGTCGAGTATCAGAAGTGGTCTTTCTGGACTCGTGTCATATGGTGCTGGTAACAAAATGAATGTTTTAGTAGTAAATAGCGAAGCCATCAAGATCGGTACAGACAATGATGCGGGAGGAATATCGCTCAGCAACTTTGAAGTTAACTTGGATGACAATATCATAGAAGACTTGAAGTGGCAGAGTATCGATGGTAGTTACCGTGTGGCACAATTGTACGGGGAGTTAGAAATCCATAACCAGGACTTGCTGAAGAAGAGGCAAAGAGAAGTAGGTGACTACATCAATTCGTCCACATTGTTTACTTTGAAGAAAGTTAAGAAGGAAGATTTTTTCAAGAGACAAGCTGCTGTCGCTGAAGAGGTCAAAAACTCACTTCTAGTGTCTTCCGGTCCCAAATTGGCTATTGGTAATATTGCTCTCCCGGACTTGAAAAAGAAGTTGGTGAGCAAGAATTTAAATGCCGAGTTTAAGAGTGAAGGTACACTTGTTGTCAACGACAAATTGTCTATCCGGAAGGTTGCCTATGGTGCTGTAGATACAGACGATACTGGTGATATAGTCATCGAAGGAAACGTGGGGCCCCTATACTATATTGTCAAGGATTGCATCCGTGAGATGTTGGCATATGTATAGATGTATAAATAAAGATATGTACTATTAGAGAATGTGGTAGCTAAATTTCCATGAAGTATAAAGTAGAAATATAGAACTTTGTGAAGCTAGTGCAAGTTATCATCGAATAAAAAAAAATACGTTATCCAAAGTTATGCACATTCTTAAGTAAACATAATTGTTATACACAAGGTTGTATCATGATATATATATATATATATATATTGTTACTTATACATTTAGATTCGTATAAACTTCATAAAAGCTTGCACTTTATAGTAAGAAATATATGCGCAGCCATTTTGCGATTGCAACCTGGTATTCAAGGTCGTGTACAAAGCTCAAGAAATGGATGTCCAATAAGCGCAACGAAAAACGAAACCGGTAATCAGAAGAATAATGAAGAAACAGTTGCTGTCCAACTACCACTAATTATCACACCATGCAACCATACTCCAGATCCGGCGGAACGAGAAAGTGCTTCTACGAGTTCCAAACTGTGGTAGCCTGCTTCACCTCGGCTGACACTGCTACCAAGAAGCAATGCACTCCACAATTTGATGACTACTTTGAATGCTTGCACGGCTACAAGGAAAGAGAAAGAACCAGACTCATGTTGCAGCAGTTGAAAGAAAATGAACAGACCAAGAGCGGGGTCACCGCCCAGGAATTATTCAAGGCCTCAGGTTCTATTTATGAAAACTTGGACTTGGTGAAGAAATAAGCGATAGCCAAACCCATGAAGACCTGAAAAATTACATAAAACCTAAGAAACAATTTACGTTTTGATTTGAATTGTCCATACAGACTTTTCAGTATTGTCTTCTTGATTTACCACTTGAAGAGAGATGTCTCCCTATTCTTGAAGTCACGACTTTTCCTGAAGTTAGGTGTATCTTCTCAGGTCATTCCATGCTACAACTTCTGAGTCTTTCTTTTCATATTTATTCCTTCTCATGTAAATTATAGTTTTACGACACGTCATTTTATATCATTGGTATTGCTAATACACTGCATCTTTTACGGTAAACTCTTTAGTCGTATGTATTAGTAATGCCACACAACTCCTAAATAGTATTGTAATCTACTAGAGAGCTAACAGTTTGCTGAACCTGGGTTGCTACTAGAATAATGTTGTCCTTGATCACAATTTTTACTCTGTCAGCCTTATGAAGAATGGATTGCCATATCAATAATGCGCGCTACCAATACAATTTGCACCCGTATCTATTATAATCTTGTTTTCCGTTGCCTATTTGTAAATGGGTCTTCGAGATTATTTGCTAAGTTGTCACAATAATGTCAACAATTACTATTTGAAAAGAATGTTAGCATTGAAAGAATAGCCTATTGGGATGAATTTGAAGCCTCTCTGATGTTACCGAGAGACCCTTCACTGATTGCGGTTGCTGTAAATTGTTGCTCCTGTTGATTGGTGATACCCCAGAATTCATCAGTGTCGTCTGGTCTCCCAAATCCACCTCCACCTGGAGTCTTGATCTTAAGAATGTCGCCCTTTTTAATTTCAATTTCAGCCAATGATGGCAATTGAATCCATTGGATAACATCATTACCTCTATCTCTGCCCAAGAAATTTTTACCACTGGCACCTGATTCACCACCATAAATACCCCAAGGTTGATATACTCTTCGTTGAGTCACCAATGAAACATGGACCGGCGAGGAAAATTTGATTTCTCTGACCAAACCATCCCCACCATTCCATTTACCTTTACCTCCAGAGTTCTTCCTAACTCCATAGTGAAGAAGCAAGCAGGGGTATCTTTGTTCCAAGACTTCAGGATCAGTGATCTTAGTGTTGGTCATGTTGGTTTGGGTTCCTGAGAATCCATTGAACCCATACCTTTCGCTGTCATTATCAATTATGCCAGCACAGCTACCTTGACCAACAGTCTCAGTGTATCCGAAACCTTTAATCATATTACCATTTGCATCCACTCCGCCAGTGCCGAAGTTAATTCCGTTCATGCAACCACCAGTAGCAGATGTTAGGCCAAAAGCTTTGAATAGACAGTCGGTTAACCTCTGTGAAGTCATACCGTTACCAGCACATACAGCAGCAAAGCGACTTGGATTTATTAAACTGTTCTCAGGAATAATCAAAGTACAAGGATCCAAACATCCTTGGTTCAATGGAATTTCTAAATTTACCAAACATCTCAAGACATATATAACCGTGGAATATGCAATGGATTTTGGTGCGTTGAGGTTGGAGTATGATTCCAACGAAGTACCAGTAAAATCGAAGATAGCTGAACCGTCCTTCTCATCAATGTTAATCTTAACTTGAATCTTGCAACCATCGTCCATATAGTCTTCAGCAACCAAAGGTAGCTTTCTATTGTTCCTACTAGCATAGTTCTTCAAGAAGTCACGGACTGCCAATTCAGCAGATTTCTTCACATTCTTCATATAGAATAGAACTGTTTTGGTACCATATTCTTCAAACAAATCCTTCAACAAATTAATACCTCTTTGGTTAGATGCTATTTGTGCTTTCAAATCAGAAATGTTATCATCGATATTTCTGGTTCCGGAAACACCATGACTTCTTGGAACATCAACGAAATGCTTCTGTAATCCTTCATAATCAAATTTTCCATTGGAGACAATTTTCCAAGTCTCGATATTAGCACCCTCCTCATATATGTCCCTAGCGTAAGATGAAGATGATCCTGGAGCAGAACCTCCAATTTCTGAGTGGTGAGCTCTGGCTGCAACAACAAATTGGATTACGCCGTCAATAAACACTGGGGAAATAACAGTTAGATCCGGTAGATGGGTACCACCGACACTTGGAGAGTTAGTACATAGAATGTCACCTTCGTGCAAATCATCCTTCCAGTGATCCAACTGGTACTTGATCGCAGTAGACATGGAGCCCAAATGGACCGGCACATTAGGAGCATTTGCAGCAAGATTTCCCTTATTATCGAATAATGCACAAGAGTAGTCCAAACGTTCTTTAATATTTGCACTGACAGAAATCTTTTGAAGTGTTCGTGACATATCATCAGCAATCGACATAAATCTGTTTGCAAAGATAGACAATTGAATAGGGTCGACATACTCGGTAGAAATGAATTGTTTCTCTTCTGTATGTATGTCAAGAACTACATGTCTTGGTAAAATGGTAGCTGTAGCATCTGGAGAGACAACAATTGTTTGAGTTGAATCCAAAATAAGGGCTGGGCCTGTCAATACTGAACCGATAGGCAAAGTTTGCAAGAAGAAAACTTTAGTTGATAAGGTTCCATGGTCAAAATGGACGTCTGTGCTTTTCTGAATAAGATCAGAATCCACTTCTATCTTATTAATAGAGTCATAATCTTTGTATGGAGAACGCTCTTCGGTTTTGACAGAAGAACTACCAGTAGCTCTCACTCTAATATCTGTTACTAATTCCGATTTCTCAAAATCGTCGAATGCAAATTCCAGTTCGTGTCTCGTGTAAAACGATTGCAAGAAATCTTGGTCCTTCTCTTGCTTAATCATGATTCTTGTATCAGAACCCTTGTAGCTCATATTGAAAAAAACCTCGTAGTCAATAGTTTTTGACAAAACACCTTGACCAATTAGTTCTTTCTGGGACTTATGTTTCAATTTCTTACACCTATCAAGCAAAGAAGAAGCAGAAAGTTTGTTGTAAGCTACTGAAACTGGTTCCTGTTGTTCGTTTACAATAGAAGACAACGAAATACCATAAGCAGACAAAATAGAGGAATGTTTGTGAATCAAGATTCTACTAATTTTCAATATTCTTGCAATCGAGGTTGCGTGCTGACCGCCAGCACCCCCGAAGGAAACAAGAGTATGCTTACTGACATCATGGCCCTTCGATTCTGTTAAGTCTCTAATTGGTCTTGCCATCTGGAAATCGGCTACTTTCAAGAAACCCAAGGCTATTTCCAATGGAGTCTTGAAAGCACCTGGATTTTCTTTATTAATAGTTTCTGTCAATTGTTCAAATTTCTTCTTCGTTACTTCATAATCCAAAGGCTGATTTTCACAAGGTCCGAAAATCTTGGGGAAGTATTGTGGAATAATTCTACCGGTGAACAAATTAGCGTCAGTGACAGTCAAAGGACCTCCTTTTCTATAACAGGCTGGACCTGGATGTGCGCTAGCAGATTCGGGTCCAACTATGAAGGTACCGTTTCTGTAGGATAAAATGGAGCCTCCTCCAGCAGCTACTGTATTGATATCCAATTGTGGAGCAGCTATTTTGATTCCAGCTGTGACACTTTCAAAGGAGAATTCATATTCTCCAGCGAATCTCGAGACATCTGTAGATGTACCACCCATATCAAAACCAATAACAGGGATTCGATTGTTAGCATCATAACAAGTTTTTGCTGCTCCAACTACACCGCCAGCTGGTCCCGAGAGTAAGGATCGTAAACCAGTAAAGTTGTTCCAGGAACATAAACCGCCGTCGGATTGCATGAACTCGATTCTGGTGTGGGATTCAAAACCAGTCTTAAATCCACTTACAAAGTTGTTGATATATTCCTTAACAATAGGTGTAAGGTAGGCATCAACTGTAGTGGATTGTCCTCTAGAAACGGTCTTGATCACAGGTAAAATTTCATGAGAAAGTGATACGTTGGCGAAACCCAACTCTCTGGCGATAGAACCAGCAATTTTCTCGTGTTTCTGGAAATTGAAACCATGAATAAAGACTATGGCAATAGAATCAATGCCTTCCTTTCTCAATTGGGCCAAGTCTGAGGTCAACTTATCGGTGTCCAATGGGTGCAAAATTTCGAAAACTTCATCGGTTTCACCACGTACATAACGGATATCGTCAACGAGATCTTGAGCATCATAACCAGTAGGGTCAACAGTGAAAGCAGGCATGGTGACCCTTTCTTCTGCTTCCACAACAGATTCGTAAAGCACTCCAGGCTTGACAATGTCAAGTGCGAACAAATTTGGCCTCGACTGGTCCCCAATGTGAAGCAAATCTTTAAACCCTTTGGTGGTGATTAAAGCAATTCTGGCGCCTTTTCTCTCCAACAAGGCATTCGTAGCAACTGTAGTTCCAAGTCTTATTGAAGAAATAATCGAAGTATCAAGAGGAGTACCTCTTGGAATAGTTGATTGTGTGAGCATTTCTAGCACTCTCCGAATTCCTTCGATGTTAGCATCATTGTAGTTAGCAGGGTCTACAGATAGCAACTTGAAAGTTTCTTCATGTTCAACATCATGTTCACGGTACTTGTATATGACATCCGTGAAGGTTCCACCTCTATCTATAGCTATTTCTACGTTGGTAAATTCTGAGTTGGTCATTGTGTAGAAGCTAAGCAATACTATATGATGCAAGATATACAATTAAACAATATCAGCTTCCGAATAAATCGGCAGCTCAAGTCAAATATATGGAAAATCAACCAATCTCATCAAATTCATGTCTTACACTTCTAGAGGTGGAGGAGGAATGTGGAGGATCTTCTGTATAAACCTGGTTGGGGGAGTGACGGATATGGTGAACTTCTATCCTGAATCATTTGAATTTGAAGAAGTTGGATCCTAAGCATTCCTCGGGGAAGCTCTGATTCCGGCTATCCCACCCCCCACATACGGCTCATCCGCAATTGCCACAACAGTATCGTCTTGCCTTGATAACAATCCAATCATGGGGTCAAAGAAATGAAAATGCTCGATTAGAACTTCCTCTTCTGGAAGCGCAATTTATATCTTTCTGTCGATTACACCAGCCTAATTGGGACATACAGATTTTTTCTTTCGTCGATTACACCATCCTATTTGGGAAATAAAGATGCTAAGTATCTTTTGCTCTTCATGCCAACTTGATTGCAAAATCGGTCGATTACACCATCCAATTTAGGAAGGCATGTTAGGGTTCTTCTCATCAAACTCTTGCAATACTCTTGCATAAGGTCGAATGGGCTATCCTATTTAGTATATGCTACCAGTATCATTGTCAGATATCTTTGTCATTAGTAATGGATTCACCTTCTGATTTGAACTTCCGGTGAGCCTGACATGCACAACATTAGGCAATTAACAGCATTACTCACAACCTTTGACATATTTGCAATCTGTTCTTCAAGACAAGATTAGCGTTAGTCTTCAACTTTATCCGTAAATTAAACATATCCTTATCTCATAATCAGCATCCAAAGTCGGCAATCTGTTAATGAAATTTGTTCCGGCGGCACTTTCGAGAATTGGCACCCAGTCGTGACTACACACATTTCCATTTCAATTGTATTTTGGGTACTTCCATTCTCATACTACTATCCAATAGCCACACTTTTACCCGATGATTTTCCCCATTAACATCTTCACTAGCATCAGTAAGTCGACCCTTGCTTCTAGTGACTAGAAAATGAGTTTTAGGGCTCTCGGAAAGTAAGTGCATGTGTAACTGCTAATTATTTTTACTCCGATTGCCGAATTTCAGTTATTCCGTTTCTATAGGTAAGTTCTCTGTATTTCAAAACCCCCTACATTCAGATGTGGTCCAAGCGGATCGTTGCAAGTTTCGAATCCTAATTAAGATGGAAATAGCCAAACTTATTTTTTACCGGCCAACAAACCAGCATGAGTTTGGATTCAAAAATCGCTCACAATTACTTCGAAGGTTGGATAGAGACCTTCCAACACTTTTGATCGATTAGAGTGTCCTATTCTCCTGTCTATGATTTCATCTTTCGTGGGGGATCTCCACTCTTTGTTCCATTAGTTCGTGCAGTGATTACTCAGAACTTCAGGAGTGGGACCAAGTGATTTTTCCAGTTATCCCTTCCTTCTACCTCATACTGTATCATAGCTGACTTGAAGTAGGAGAAACCAGTAAGCAGATTCCAGAGTGTTCATGGTTCAGCTTGGGTAATGGCTCCAAAAAGATCTCAATATTGCACTGCACATTGCTCCACATTAGACGTTGTGTCGCAGCCTTCCAGAAAGGGAAAGCAATTTTTCTGTTCGTAAAAAAACGAATGTCTCCTCTCCTCCACCAAGACTGATAATAAGAATATCTCCTCGACCTTCAGGAGCTGGTGTTACCACTCTGAACCCTCCACTATCTTTCCACATCCAGATCTGCCTCCACGTACCCCTTCAAAGACAACTATAGAACTTGTCATTAACCCCATTACTTAAGTATGATGCCTGCGTATAGCACTAAGATATACTTTTGATCCCTGCGCACAACCCTTCAAGGTCTTTCTTTTTTCCTCTTATCTAATTGAACTTTTGCAAAACCTTTCTTCTGCAACAGGACTATATAAACACACGCTCGTCCTATTAGTGGACCATTCGAAAGCTCTTGAGTGGAGCAGAGTAGAGCTTAGATTTCCCCAAGTAAGCAAACTCTTCACAGCTCTCCGCCAAGCTTTTCAAATTTTTCAAAATTTAATCTAAACTTGCTTCGCTCTTGACAGATTTTTAGTTGGCCCAAAATTGCAGAACTGAAAAGCGGGCTCTATTGAACATTCCACGCAGACTCTTTGCTTGGTACTACATTGCCTGGTTACTGGCTGTCTGATTCCATTCTTTAGAAAATCCAGAAAATCACGTGATAACTGGTCCAACCCCATACCCATTTTTTGCTTTCACCATGAACTTCAAGAATTCTGATATCAAGCTCGTAGCCGAGCAAATCATCCAGCTGTCTCGTGGACGTGATGTTGACTTTGGGGCTGAATTTCTTTTGGAAAACGAAAATTTCTACCCTCCAGCAACAAAGGAAGATGAGCGTAAATTACTTCGAAAGCTTGACTTCATTTTGGTACCAATGCTATTCTTCACTGCTACCATGGGCGCAGTTGACAAGGTTGCTCAGTCAACTGCCGCAATCTACGACTACAGAAATGACAACAATTTGATTGGTAACCAGTATTCGTGGTTGGGTTCAATTCTTTTCATTGGATCTCTTGTAGGTATGTGGCCAATGTCATTTCTCTTGCAAAGGTACCCCTTGGGTAAGGTGCTTGTCACGGCTTCACTCTTCTGGAGTATCTTTACATTTCTTTTGTGTTCTTGTAGTAATTTTGCTGGCTTGGCGACGCTCCGTTTCCTTATGGGTTTTGTCGAATGTGCCATCGTCCCTGGCTGTACACTAGTCTGTGGTCGTTTCTATACTAAGAGGGAAATTGCTACTCGTCTAGCTTTTGTCTTTGCCTTTGCTTCTTCTGTGATCAACGGGTTCTTGTCTTGGTTGGTTGGCAACTTTGATGACTCTCATGTTGCGGCTTGGAAGTACCTTTACATCTTGGTTGGTTCTGTTTCATTCCTGTGGGGGTGTCTCATGTGGTTCTTTTTGCCGGACTCGCCTTTGAATGCGAAGTTCCTCTCTACCCAGCAAAAGGTATATGTTGTGAAGCGTGTTATCCGCGATAGTAACGGTGGTGTTGAGTCCAACCACTGGAACTGGAGTCAAGTGAAGGAAGCGTTTTGTGACTACAAGGCTTACACTGTATTCTTTTTCAACATCAGTATCAACATTTGTAATGGTGGTCTCTCAACTTTCTCGGCTATCATCATCAACAATCTTGGTTTTGATGCTATGAAATCGTCATTGATGGGTATTCCCACCGGTGTTATCGCCACGATTGCTACTATCTTTTTCACTTATTTATGTAACAAGTTCAGCAATCGACGTAGTTTGATCGCAATTATTTCACTTATTCCTCCATTGGCTGGATCGGCCATTCTTTACGGCGTTGATCGTCTGAAAGTTGCCCCACAGTTAGTCGGACTCTATTTGCTTTATTTCTATTTTGCACCATATGTCATTATGATGTCGCTTGCACAAGCCAACACTGCTGGTAACACAAAGAAGTCTGTAACTTATTCGATGAACTATTTGGGCTACTGTGTTGGGGCACTAATTGGACCCCAAACCTTCAGAGCAAATCAAGCTCCAAAATACACTGGTGGTTTTATTGCATTGCTTTGCTCGTTTCTTATTTGTATGATGTTTGCTGGTATCTATTGGTTGATTTGTATCTGGGAGAATAACAAGAAAGACAAGTTGGTCACTGGAAGTGATGGGGAACTGGTAGAGAAAGAGCTGACCCAGGAGGAAGAGGAGTTCTATGACCTCTCGGATATGAAGAGAAAACACTTTCGTTACACTACCTAATTATATATTGAATAGTTATAATCTAACATGAATTGAAGATAAAGTAGCATAATCGATAGTAAATGGCGCTCTGTTGTTATGACCTACTATCATTACACTGCGGAGGTCAATAGAAACATCATTTGTATTAGCGCATGGATGCAAAAATTATTTGAAATAATCCTGCGTACTCTCAGAATTCAGATATAAATATTTCCTTCTGTCCCAAATGTTATATCTACAAAAATGTACAAGAGAAACAATTATTGATCCAACTTGTAAAGGACAAGCCATTCAAATACAATAATACCATTGAAGGATAGCTGGAGCTCATCTACCCAGTCGTCGAAATTGTAATTGTCCAACGATTTCGACAACTTGTGCAATTGTAGATCGAAAAATGAGCTATTGGCCATAAAAAGAGCGTTTAAATCATTCTCAAGCTCTTTGTACGCATCAAGTGAGTTCTGGAAAAGTCTCATGTCATTCAAGAGGTCTACCAAGGCTAGACGGATTCGAAACTTTTCGATGGTCAAATTCTTCAAAAGTTGGAAAATTGTGAAGTCTCATTGGAATTGATTCAAATTACGATATATACTATGAAGCAATGTACTACTGTTTTACTGCACGTATTATGACTAAAGCCTAAGCTCCTACATATATCCTTCTCTAATCCATACAGAAAAATGGAGAAAATCCAAAGATAAATAACTCCTGGCTCTTGTTTTTATGTTTAAACGTACAGAGATCAAAGCAAGCTACCTGGCCCTTTTTTTTCGAAATGGCATATAATATGAACAAGGCTAACCTATTGACTAAATAGTATTTCATCCTCTAATGCATACCGAAAGATGGAGGAAATCCGAAGATAAAAATCTCCTGGTGACATAACCTAAAAACTAGGTGATAACCTTAGAAAGTTGTTGAAAAACGTCACAAAGAGTCCTAATCACGTGACTAAATGAGAACCAAAAAGAGTGAAAAAAACGAATGAATAAAAATTGCCTTTATGGCCAAGTTGGTAAGGCACCTCACTAGTAATGAGGAGATCGTCAGTTCGAATCTGGCTGAAGGCAATTTTTTACATTCCTTCTCATTGCAACAGAATATCATACATAAAGTAAACTCATCTCTTCTTTTCAATACAAGGTCTCTCGGTTATATCGATTGTGTCATAGTCTTTTTTTAATTCTGTGGTTGAGTTACATTTGAAATCTGAGTTGATGCTCGTTGAAATTTCACCGAATTGATTATTAGAAAACATAATAGAATTCTTTACGAAACACATTTATGAATATCGAATGATGGATTCCTCAGCTTCTACACTAGCTCCAGCGCAAGTCACGAGCGAGCAGATCTTGCTGGAGGCGTTCCAGAGTCGAGATAAGCCTTTAGAGAGACCTAAACAGTCAATTCAAGATCTAGAAGAACTCCGATCATTCCAGCAGACGAAGAGAAAAGAATTCGAACAACAGCTAAACAAAAACAGACTCAACTTTGGTCAGTTTCTCCGGTACGCCAAGTGGGAAGCCAGTCATAACCACGATTTTCCCCGAGCCCGTTCTATCCTTGAGCGTGCACTAGATGTCAATGTTCAACATGTGCCGTTTTGGGTTCAGTACATTCAACTCGAGCTATCACACAAGAATGTCAACCATGCCTTGAATCTTCTTGATAGAGCTACTACTAACTTGCCAAGAGTCAACAAATTATGGTTTCTTTACGTTCAGACCTTGGAGACCTTGAAGAACTACCAGTTGGTGAGAAATGTATTTGAGAGATGGTTGAAATGGCATCCTGATCCTTCAGCATGGGAAGCGTATGTGAATTTTGAAAGGCGGTATGATGAATTCGGCAATGTTAGAGCTATATTCTCTCGTTTTGTTCAAGAACATCCTTCATCACAAGTTTGGCTAAAATGGATAAAATTCGAAACGTATGCTGGAAATATTTCTCATAATACTGAGACTTCAGTACAGAATATACGAGTAGTCTATGAGCAGGCAGTTGATACGATTCTCAGTGATGAAAAAATCAGAGAAGACCCTGAATTGCCAACAATAATCTCGAACTGGGCAGACTGGGAGATATCGGTTATGGAATACGAACGAGCCAGAGCCATTTTCACCACTTTGTTAAATGAGGACGCAATGATCAAAATTCTGAAACACCAAAGAGTAGAAATCTATACTTCGTTCACTGCTTTTGAAAAGAGAAACGGCAATAAGGATACGATAGAATCGTCAGTTTTACAAAAACGTAAATTAAGACACCAAGAATTTGTAGATAAAGATCCTCAAGACATTGATTCGTGGTGGTCGTATATTCAAATAGTACAATTGGAGAATAACATCGAAGAAACAAGAAACGCTTTCAAAAGGGCAACATCAAATGTGCCTTCATCTAAGACGAAATCTATAAAATGGAGGCGTTATATCATGATATGGATCAAGTTTGCGTTATGGGAAGAGTTCGACAATGAAGATATCACATTGGCTAGAGCCGCTTGGAACAATTGTCTAAAGTTAATTCCCCATAAGAACTTTACATTTGCTAAGTCATGGATCCATTTGGCAGAATTTGAATTAAGAAATAATGGAAATGAAGAAGGCTTACAAATGGCTAGAAAGGTACTTGGTAGAGGGATTGGACAGTCGTCCGAGTCCAGGCCCAAAAGGAAACTATTCTCCTACTATATCAATTTAGAAAAAAAATTAGGTGAATGGGATAGAGTCAGGAAGCTCTATGAGAGATGGATAGAGGTAGCGACACTGACAACAAGTAATTCTATTCCTATAGTTCTTGAATACGTTGAATTTGAGAAATCATTAAATGAAACAGAAAGAGGTATTTCCATCTTCCAGATTGCTTTAGAACTCTCTGAAAATACCAAAATTTCGTCTAGTTTTGAGCCTGTGGAGACAATTTGGATTTCATTTATCAATTTCTATAAAGAGGAATTGAAGTACGATGAGGCTAGAACATTATATCGCCAATTGTTAGAAAGGATCGACAGTACCAAGGTGTGGATATCGCTTGCACTTTTTGAGTCTTCCATTCCTTCAACCCATCAATTGATAGAATACGAAGAAAGCAGTAACGAGGAATTTGAGTTTTCCGTGGAAGATGAACATAGAGAGAAGTCTAGAGCTATTTTCAAGGAAGCAGAACTACATTTCAAGAAATTCGATTCCAAAGAAGAGAGACTTGTGATTCTTGAATCTTGGAAAAGTTATGAAATATTGCATGGCAATGATAAGAGTCTAGAAGAAGTCACCAAAAAGTTGCCTACTATAGTTAAGACAAGAAGAACTGTTGACGGTGTCGAAGAGGAATACTTGGAATATATGTTTCCTGAAGACGAGTCAGGGACCGCTAAGGCTCCCGGAATCAGCAAGTTCTTGGCAAATGCAAAGAAATGGGCTGCCCTGCTGGCCCAGAATGTCTAGCTTCAAAGAAAGTGAATGTGTGTATAGAAGTGCACATGTCGTACAAACATCATGTAGTTTTATGATTATCATATAATACGTACAATTATAATTATAGAGCAATTCAGAATTATACAATTCTAACTTGTACAAGCAAAAACGTAGTATACAATTCAGTGAAAATGGTGTGTATTAGCAATAGTGATGCCTCTAGTGGGAGATCTTGACATTGAATCAATGAATGCTTTTAGATAGACTCTATGTGACTAAAGAGGTTGATTCTATGTGTACTCAGATTACCCATTCACCGGCGTGTTCGTCTAGAAGCCGCCTCTCAAGGTCAACACCAAGTGCAACGAAGCTCCGGCGGGAATTCCTGATTCTTGCACGGTTTTGTCGTCATCGAGTTGGGATCCGTTGAAAATCAATCTCTGCTGGGCCGGAGTAATACCTTCTTTTTCTTCCATCATTTCCTTAATACGGATGATTCTGTCGACGGGCTCGATATCAACCAAGATATCTCTTCCAGTTAGCGTCTTGACCTTAACCTGCATTGTGTGTGTTTGAAGAATGATGGAGAAGAAGAATGTGAGTTAATTGCTCTCTCAAAAATTAACTTGGACTATTGATTCGCATTCGCATTAAAATCCCATAGTTAATATTTACATAGTTAAGAAATATTGAGCATTATGAAGTATATGCCATACACCATGAGATAGAATGTATTCATACTCAAATAATCGCTTTCTCTTTCTCCTTTATTTGAAACATGCTTCCCACTCCCGAAGTCAAGAATGTCGACTATGATACAGTATACGAGCCGTCAGAAGACTCATTTCTTTTGCTCGACTGTTTTGAACAAGAGCTCGCGTTTCTATCTAGCAAATTTTCAACTACCGTTCCTCTAATCACAGAAATCGGAGCCGGCTCAGGCATTGTCACCACATTTCTTCAGAAGAACGTTCTCCAGAAAGCAGTATACATCAGCACAGATGTGAATCCACACGCTTGCAGGACAACGCTTGACACAGTTAGAGTAAACAATGCAAAATCAGAAGCTGAAAATTCTGAAAATTCGTATCCACAACTAGTAGACATATGCCAGATGGACCTTGTTTCTGCTATACGACCCAAGATCGACGTTCTAGTATTCAATCCTCCATATGTCCCAGCAGTAAAAGTGCCGACGATTCCTAATAAGGAGGATGACTCTACGTGGTTAGATCTAGCTCTTCTTGGAGGTGAAGATGGAATGGTGATAACCTGGAAAGTGTTGTATCTGTTGGAGTCGATTTTGGCTGAGAGTGGAGTCGCCTATATTCTCTTCTGCGCCAGAAATAGGCCAGACTTTGTGGCCAAGGAGATGAAGAAAAGAGGCTGGAAAGTAGAGGAGATCATCCAGAGGAAGGCAGGCTGGGAGGTGCTCTGCGTATTGAGATTCCAAAGGGTATAATTCAACTGCCTGATCTGAAGAATTTTGAGACATGAAGTGGATTTCTTCATAATGATGGAAAACAAAAGATAGCATAAATAGAATTACATATAAGGAATTATAGAATGTATTTACAACAGCAATTAATATCTGATCGATGATTTAGAACACTACTCTATACATTTGGATAACCCCATATAAATTAAGGTGTCATCGCTTATGCGAAAAATTACGTAACGACATTTTCCAGCATGCAAGGAATGTTAACGATCTAACATTGTTAATTTTAACTGAATCAAAACATTTTTCTTCTAATTTCTACCGTTAGAGTCTTTCTTTACTCTGAAAGGTCTATTACATACAATTTCTTTATCACTAATGTCCGGATATCGCAGAAGATACGACGGTCCAGACAACTTCACACGAGGCAGGGCTCAAGCAAGAAATTATACTCATGAAGATTCCATAGAAAGTATATCAGTGAAAGCTTCAACTCCCTTTGATGACGATTCTTTGGCAACCAGATGGGCAGGAAAGCCTTCAAGATACATGAAGTTTGACTCGATTAAACTTGATACAATTATCACTGGCCATTTAACTCAGGAACAAGCAGATGCCTATCAGCAGTACTTTAGAATAGAAGAAACCTCTGCCATTCTCAGAATAGCGCAACAGCAACGAAAACCCATTCTTGGCTTATTACCGTCAGGAAATCTTGAACAAAATCCCCATTTCAAGCGAGAACCATCACCCCCTCCTAAATATGACAATTTTGGTAATCGTATTAATACCAGAGAGTTGCGCACAGTTGCAATGCTTGAAAAAGAAAGAAACTTCTTAGTGGAAGAAGTAGCTAGTAGAATCAAAAATTATGTGCCACCAGCGGACTATAGAAAACCAGCTAAAACTGTAGAAAAGCTATATATTCCCGTCAAGGATTATCCGGATATCAACTTCATGGGACTCTTGCTTGGACCCAGAGGTAACACATTGAGACAGATGCAAGAAGAGAGTGGAGCTAGGATGCAGTTGAGAGGTAAAGGTTCGGTTAAGGACGGGAAATCGGCTACTGATGATGATGATACCGGTGGAGAAATGACGTCTACATCGTTTTCGAATCCAACGCTAGACTCTAACACCGATGATATGCATGTACTCATAACAGCAGATGCTCAACATAAGATCGCCATTGCTATAAAGTTGGCCAACGAAGTGATAGAGAAGGCCATTTCTTCACCTGTAGGACAAAATGATTTGAAAAGGGGACAATTGCGAGAGCTAGCGGTCTTGAACGGAACTTTAAGAGAAACAAAGCCATACAATCCAGAAGCTCGAGTACAGAGAAAGGGATTAGATATCTCACAAATCGTATGCAAGGCCTGCGGGGGTATTGGACATTATGCTCGAGACTGTAAAGTTAATCCTGGTAGATATCCTCCAGGAACTGATACTTATACTGGAACAGCCAGAGTTTTACACAACGAACCATCGCAATCTCAAGAAGTATTACCTCCATGGAAGAAACAAAAAGTCGAAGAAGTACTTCCTCCATGGCAAAGCGTTTCTTCACCAGCTCCTGCTGTCGCAGGCTTACCAGCTCCTCCTAAACCTAATTCAGGATTCGTTCCACCGTCGCCGCTGGGAATCAAACCCACCGCTCATCTTCCTCCACCTCCGGCCACTGCATTTCCACCACCTCCTCCACCTTCAGTTAAGCCACCTCCTCCACCTTCGATAGCTAAACCGCCACCACCACCACCAAGAGCCAAAGTGCCACCACCACCACCACCATCTAGTTGATCTAATATTATTCTGGCTTACAAATTCTGAAGATTATAAAACTTTAAATATAATCTAAAGAAACAGCTCTATGAGAGGTTCAGTTCTTTTAAAATTCATAAAACAATTTGGAAGAAATGCACCTTAAAGAACCTTTCTAACTAATCTACAATCGTATTGATTTGAATACATTCGTATATACTTATATACATTGAAATAGAATCAAAGATAAACAAAAATACTTAATGACAAGAACCAGGCATAAAATAGAAAGATTAAGTAAATTAAAATAGATGGAATAGAAAAAATAGGTTAGAGGTGGACACCACCGTTGCAATAGGATTCATCAGTCGTTGATATGTAAACTGGGATGTTAACAATACAGAACAAGTAGCTTTTCAATTTCCAATTCAGCAAATAAACTAGTTTCTAGACATAGAGAAGAAGCTTACAAGACAACACACTTCTTCTTCTTGGTCTTCTTTTCCTTTCTGCTCAAGGAAGCTCTCGTAGCGGTTTCAAATACTTCTCTCACGCCCTGGCCAGTTCTGGCAGAACATTCCAAATAGGAGAAGGCGCCAATTTTTTCAGCTACAGATTGGCCCTCAGAAGTCGAAACTGGTTGTTGTTGGTGCTGTCTCAATTGCTCAATGACATTAGGATCATTTCTCAAGTCGGCCTTACAACAAACCAAAATGATAGGGACACCTTGACAGAAGTGCAACACCTCAGAAATCCACTTTTCTAAAACATTATCCAACGAATCGGGCGAATCGACGGAGAAACAGATCAAGATGACGTTCGAGTCTGGGTACGACAAGGGTCTCAATCTGTCGTAATCTTCCTGGCCAGCCGTATCCCAAAGAGCCAATTCAACTACAGTGCCGTCGATCTCAACATCAGCAACGTAATTTTCAAAAACTGTGGGAACGTAAACTTCTGGGAATGTTCCCTTAGAGAAGACAATCAACAAACAGGTCTTACCACAGGCACCATCACCAACAATAACCAACTTTCTACGGAGCTCAGCAGGAGGAGGAACCATCGTGGATATTCAAGATTGGGGAAATGGAGTATAGGATGGAGGAATCAAGGAGCGAGTGATCTATCACACGAACGAAAACAATCGGGTTGTAAAAAATTTGCTGAATTCAAAAAATTTGATTGAGAAATCAAATGATAAGAAGAAAAAAAACAACGAGACTAAAAATAGGGATTAAACGGGAATATCACTGTGCTGGAGAACGGAGTCAGTCAAACGGCACAAAGTGAAACGGAAGTCGTATCAAAATTTAGTGTGTGGAAAGACTTAAGAAAACCAGTCAATCAGATCTACAATCGGGAAAAAAGCAGAAGTGGTAAAAACATGGAAACCAGGCAGTGGCATTTGATTTTAGATACAGACGATTATAAAAATAATAGTGAGATCGGCTATTGAGATCACATGAACAAATGCACGTGATAAATATACAACATAATTGCAGTTTTAATAAGGTCTTCAAGAAAAGCTCGTATGGCGCAGTGGTAGCGCAGCAGATTGCAAATCTGTTGGTCCTTAGTTCAATCCTGAGTGCGAGCTTTCCTTGCTTTTTTTGATTTTGAATATCTGTCACGTGAATATATTTCAAAAGAATATTTCATTCTATAGGATACACTTGAGTTTCAGTATTGCTGCTTCCATTGATTCTTTATTATTTGTTTTTTATTCTAATTTTTTCGTATTATGGAAAACTCAGACGGTTTTATACCCATAACTGCGATTTTCTATGCGGTTTTCCATCCGACCCAAGGTACAAAGATCGTCCATCAGGTACCAGAAGCGTCTATCTCCACCATTCACGAAATCAAAGCGAGCCGTTCGGACAGCAATCATGTCAACTCCTCGATGTCTGTAAGCTCGACAGTAGATTCAACCAACAACGATTCAGATGGTGAACGAACAGAATATGTTGCCAATGAGCCTACCAATACTCTCTTCAGTTTTGATACAGTGAAAAATTATGTCATACCGAAGTCGCATCTTTGCAACAAACTTATATCATTCAAGATCAACAAGTTCAAAGTAATCGGGTATCCTGTGAATATAGAAAACGACAAGTATTCTCGTAACTCGTTCAATTTCAACTTCTGTTTTGTGTTTCCATACGATATTGGAGATGTTACTCCGTACGAGTCTGCAATCAAACGTATGGGCAAGATGTTCCAAGTACTCGAGGAACAGAATTTTATGTTGAGCAAGTTGGATAAGGACAACTCGTTTTTTAAGAAGAGCAGTGGCTCGGACCCTGTAGACAGCCAAAACATCAATATTGGTATAGACTTGAATTCGTACCATACCAGCTATAATGGCAACTACGATCCCGCACAAACTACAAGTGCCATAGAGACTGCTAATACAAATATCGATATGAACACGCCGGGGTATCTGAAGACGAAAAGAATCAATCTCTCGTCAATTGAGTCTTTGATTAATCAAATCTACCAGGATTTGAATAATTACTCTGAGTGCTGTATTCCTCTCGACAGTGCCAATTCGGTCGATATAAAGCTTTTTCCGATCTTACCTCCTCCAATTAACCTCAAGGGTTTCCAAGTTCCAATTTCGACTGTTAAGCTCAATTCTTTAGTAGATGTGAACTGGGACCCAACCATGACGAAAATCTTGCCGTATATAAATGGGCTCAATTCTGTGAAGAAGATCAGTGAGCTAGCTGATGCAAACTATATATTGACGAAACAGTGCATCCAGCATTTGATGCATTATAAATGTATTGAGATTATAGATATCTTTCAATTCGGAAACATCTATGCTCCCACAAATCATATAGGAAACTTCTTGAAGTCCAATGCCAAGATGGCCGAAGAGTGTCAAGCATATGTGATAACATGCGACGTAAACTACGACACCCCATCATTTAATAACACACCTGCTACCAATAATTCACCATTCAACACTTTAAACAATAATTCACCGTATGGAGAGTTACTTTGGAAGAGAATAAATCCAGTATACGGATCTGGAAATGGTAGTGGAGTTGGTGCGTCTGTTTCGCCCTTCACCAAGAACTCCGCCTATCTTTCTAAGTCTCCGAAGACTTCATTGGCAGAACATAGCCCTAGTAAAGGTACTATAGCTGTCAAGGTTCCCTCTAAGGCTGCGCTATTCTACTTGTACCGTTCGTTGAACCAGGGACAGACGGTAAAGGAGTGGTTTATCCAGCATCGTAAACTATTGGTAAACGTAGATATCCGTAGATTTATCAACTTTGGCGTACTTCGTGGAATCATCTACAGAGTGCAGACTTACCCAATATTGAACTCTATAACTCGACTCATTGAAAACCACGACGAAGAGCAGTACGCCAATCTTGTGGATATACTAAGGAAAAAACATAGACCTAGAAAGAAGGAAGTGCTTTCTCGACCAAAGCTGAGCGAAGGCAATTTACTCAAAACTCGAGTCAATGAGCAAGTATTGAAAACAAGTCAGGGGAAAACAAAGAGAAAAGTTAGCTTCAATAAGCCAAATAGGGTAAAGCCCCTAGATAACGTAATATTAGAAAGCGACAATGAGGGCGACTTTGACGAAGATTTCAGTGACGACGACTCTTCCAACACATCATTTCATAGAAAAAGTAGAACATCGTCCAGTTCAAGAAAAAAATATAGCTTACAAGCGACAATACTGTCTGGCAGTGAGGATGCATTGGAGTTGTCAGACGAAGAAGGCTCTGAGTTAGACTCTGAAGATGAACTTGATTCAGACGAAATGGAAGAGGAACGTGAGATGATCAATCTAATCAAGATGTTGAAGGGCTATCAGAGCTTCGATAGTATCTGTACGGAATTGCAGAAATCGCGTGCTGATGTCGAGGCTCATATCGAGAAAATTGGTTCGTATAGTGTTTTGAATGGGTAGATGTAGACTGCGGATAATTGTATTAATACATGTAACAGTATATAATATAGTAGTATTTCATATACGGTACAGTAGGATCGTTAGTGTAGTAGTTAAGTAGTAATTCAATACGTTACAAAAGCTAGAAAATTCGTTTATGTCCTTTATAGCTGCGAAATTTTTGCGACCCAACGAACAATCTTACGCACTAAATTGTGCAGCACTTAAAACGCGAAATACGGGAATTGAGATTCCAGAAGAATGCAATAGAACCAAATTTATCGCCTATAAAATCATCCACAGATTATACCAGGATGTACTAAACTAAGCCATATACATATGCCACCCATCGAACGTCATGACCTGTCCAAAATCATTTCATACTTTCTCCACCAATGCATGGCAAGACTTCCGAGTTATAATTATCCGGGTAACCCTCCCATTCGAGAAAGTTCGCAGCCATTCGCGTTTATTTGTTTTGATTTCCTGTGTCAGGATTTTTAATTTTTCTCACACTTTCTTCTTGTTTATGTTTCTTATTGCCAGAGGTTGCTAATTGTATAAGTCAATTGTCGAGTGACCAAACGCATCTATATATATCGCACTATGTCTGGTAAAGGTAAAGTCCACGGTGGTAAAGGTAAGTCTTCTGAGGCCGCCAAGTCGTCCACATCCCATTCTGCCAGAGCTGGGTTACAGTTCCCAGTTGGTAGAATCAAGAGATACTTGAAGCGTACCGCGCAAAACAAAATAAGAGTGGGGTCGAAGTCGGCCATCTACTTGACGGCTGTGTTGGAGTACTTGACAGCTGAAGTGTTGGAATTGGCTGGTAACGCCGCCAAGGACTTGAAGGTCAAGAGAATCACACCTAGACACTTGCAATTGGCCATCAGAGGTGATGAAGAATTGGATAACTTGATCAAGGCCACGATCGCCTACGGTGGTGTTTTGCCTCACATAAACAAGGCCTTGTTGTTGAAGGTGGAAAAGAAGAAACAGAAATAAGAATCGGACTTGGATACCGTGTTCAGTCACTTGACGTTGTCATAGTATTCCTTTGTTGTGCATTTCGAGGTTAGCATGGTAGATGGTTTGAGATTGTTATTGTTGATGTTTTCCGGTAGTTTTGCCCTCATTTATCTTCTTTCTTTACGTTGATCTGATGGTCATTGTCTTCTTGCTTTGTTTTATTCTCACGATTAAAATATGTTGTACTATATTATTCCAGTTTGTTAGCGATGTTTGCTTATTATTATTATTTTGCTTATATAAATATGATGTATCATAGTTAGAGGCTGTAGCGCAGAGTAGATATGGTAGCGATGTCCTACTTTGTAGATAATGTCAATTCTTAGGTGGACATTATTTTGTTTTAGCTACTACTACAAAAAGGTACTATTTGATCTACTATTAGTTAAGTTTCAAAAATAGCATTTCCACCTTCCTTCCGATATTACAATAATGCATCTATGATTATTTCATGGACTCTATGTCTCTCTATGTACAAGAAAATAGGAACAGTTTATGCTGAGGTTGGTGTATTTGGTGGTGTAGTTGAAGTCACTGGATTTGTGAAAGTCTGAGTGCTATTAGCCAATCCTGATTTGGCTGGAGTAGATTCGATTTTCACATACTTTGGCTTATACCCGTCTGGGATACGGTAGTCATCGAGTTTTATATTGATGTCTCCGAGTTTCGACTTGATATACTCGATTTCATTCTGCAACACCGATATATCGTCAGCCAATGCATCTCTTTCGTCATTAGCCTTCTTCCTACTTCTATAACTCTCGTAGAAAATGAGCGATCCTGCAACACTGAAGATGAATAACTCAGATAAGAACGCTGCGCCGTTCTCTACAGCTTTGGCGTCATTTAACGGTCTGATTTTGATCTTCTTTTCGCCCAACAACGACATCCGGAGTCGAAGATCGGTACTGTGGACCGTTTGTGCTACAGCTATACATGCATTTCTGAAATTTTCATGCTGTTTGGCTTGTGTCTTCAATGCTGTTCCAATCGGTTTTGCCACAGTTCTCACCAACAACGAAGTCAACTTCAATGCAATTCCACTCATGGTAGATCAGACTAATCGTAAATGTACAGTATGAGAATGCGAGAATGGGATAGTTTACGACTCGATACGAGAATCGGGTGCTCTGGCAACTAACTGGAGCTATTGAATAGATGGAAAAGAGATTAAATCCACGCCTCTACTTCTGTGAATGAATGTGAACGAATGAATGGATAATGTTACTGCAATGTTTTGGTGGGACGACTCTATATACGGCAGCTATGTCTATAGGGTATATCTATATGTTGTCTGTTATATGGAAAGGTGTTGGTTGTTGAAGTCCAAACAAAATTGTACTTTTCAGAATTGCTCGCTGTTGAGTCTAGTAAGTTAGCAAAATTTCGAAGTATTACCTAAAATCCGCATAGTGAGTCGTTGCGCACTAAGAAAAGTGTACTTTATCTATTCCTGAATTTGTTGTTTCTACTTTTTATGTAATCTTACATTGTCCTTACGAAGTTGTCTAACAATAGGCTTTTAATTGTAGTCATCGCCTCGAGCGACAGAAAACATCCGAAATATTTGACGAGAGAAATAATGGAAATCTATAGATATTCTACTAGACATTTTAGTAACCTTCTAAGGTGACGGGGCCGCCAATTTCACAGTACTGTCTCCAGTCCTGGAAGTACGTAGAGACCAACAAGTCGTAGAATCTGCTGTCGTCGATCTTGTTGACAATGGTGGCGTTACCTGTGATCTGACCCTTTGGAGCAAACTCAGCACCCCAGATTCTCAAACTACCGTAGAATGGAGAGTAGAATTGGGTGTCCACGGCAACTGAGAAGTTGGTGGTGCTTTGAACCATGTCTGGCCACACCATGAAAGCAGACACAACCTCGTCCCAAAAAGGAAGAGTCTGTTCAGATGTATTTTCAGTGTAGTTTCCTGTAGCTACCAAGTTCAAGATTGGTTCCAAGTAGGAATTCTCTTCCAAGGCACTGTAGCCACCAGCCTTAGAGATGAGTCTGTCGTACAATTCTTGCGAAGGAACCAAGTAGTTGGTGACGTTGGCTCCGATGTACAACTCAGTCCAGTTGGCGGTCAAGACGATTTGAGCAGCTTCAGGATCTTGCATCAAGTTGATATCGGTGTTGATGTCATTAACAATAGGTGTTCCAGTACCGGCCGCGAACTGTTGATCGAAGTAACCTCCCATTATGTACAATCCAGCAGCGTCCTTGACGAGGTCTGGGTAAAGGGAAATAGCCTGAGCCACTGTTGTCATCATTCCTGCAGCATAGATATATACGGGATCAGTGTCCTTGTTTGCCTTGACGGCTTCAATCAAGGCAATGGCACCTGGCACAGAGTCGTTGTAGGTGATATTGTCCCAGGAGTAAAGATCTTCGTAGAAAGAAGCAAAGGCACCTTGCCAAACCAATTCTCCGAAGAGAGATTGCCAGGTGTCAAAGGTTTCCTGGGTTCTCAACAATGGCTGTTGGGCACCTACATAGTGTGGAATACACGAAGTCAAATTATAGGCAGTTAATACATCGAAGGCTGCACCTGCAGCGTCCACGGTGGAAGAAGAACCGAACGAGGTAGAGATACCGAGAATTTCCCATCCGGCCAATAAGGGAAACAACACTTGCAAAGGTGCCAAGCCATCGTTGTCAATAAACACTTTTTTAGCAGTGGTCAAGCCAGCTACCGAAGCAGCTACAAGAATCTTTGAAATTTGCACCATTCTCTTTTATTATATTCACTTGCGTCTACCAAGAACGAATTTTGCGCTTTCTTTTGCGCCGCTGAAAATTCTTATTAATATGTCAATAAGCGAAAAGAACCGTGGCAAGAATTTGCAACTGGACTTGCAATTCAATTTATAGTCAAGATTTTCATCCCAAGTTAAGACGTCGATTCAGACTCGGTCATAGCGTTGCAGATTTCATCGAGGCACATACGAGCACACCTCCATCGTTATCTATTTCAATTGATGAGATGCATAATCTATTACCTATTATGGCGGCTCTTTGACCCAATGCAGGATGGAACCAATTTGCCTCGTTCTCCTATGGCACATTGAAGATACTTGAAGGTCAAGAATTTGATAAACAGTAGCGGACCTATGCGGGAACGCCGCGGCTCGTGAAAAAGAAGTGAGATTTCTTTCGTTTTCGTTAATTAAAACGGTGAATGTCTTATTTTCCAATTACTTCATTTATCCACTTTCGCAAACAACGCCAGGCTTAGGCTCTGGCTGCGCTCAAAATACTATTATGAAATCTAAAGCCTCTACCTTTTACGGATGAAAATAATATTCAATCGTTTTGTGCTGCTATATTACTCAATAGTTTTCTGGTGAATGAACATAGCTAAAGCTTGGCTGCATCACTACTATAATTGTTACTGCTGCTCCAATGCTTGGTGTCTTGCAAATTTTTCACCTGATTAGACCCACCATACCTGTTCTGGAGATCGTAGACATCTCTGTCAGTCGAGCTCTCTGGTCTCCATCTCCAAAACTGTTCAATATCCGGTGCTAGACTACCTGGTCCATTCGACACCACGCTGCCAATATATTTTCCAATTACTGGCATATACTTGAAGCCTTGTCCAGAATCTCCCGTGCCAAGAATAAGGTTTTTGTGCGTTGGATGCGTTCCAATAAGGAAGTTCCTATCGGAAGTATCTGTGCACCAACATATTTTTGTCACCGCAAATGAACGAGCTGATAGAGTTGGGAATGTCTCTTTTAAGAATTTTCTAATCTGCTTTTCGGCTTCCTGGGGGATTTTATCAAGATACACCGGTTTGGAAATTTTTGAATCTTCTGGAAAATTTATGTAGCCAGGAAATTCATTGCAGATCTTCAAATGATTTTTCTTATCGGGCTCAAAGAAGAAGCCTTGATCAAGATTCAAGACTACGGGCATATTTCTAAGTTGCTCAACCTCGCAGGGCAAAAGCTCGATATGAGCTACCGTAAAGCATTTGGCTAATAGTTGGTTCTCGAAGTCCAAGATCTGGTCCGATTTGGCACCAGCACAAATCACCACTTTGTCGCCATTGATTACCTGGCCAGTAGTTGTTTTCACTCCAATTACTGTATCTACATTGAACACGAGTTCTTCAACATTGGCTATTTCAAATTGCCCTCCCAATTTTCTGATTTCATTCGCAGCAGATTCCAATGCCAATTTGGCAAAGACCCATCCACAGTTCTTCTTTTGGTGGAAACCTACCCAATGCCTGAATCTTGAGCTATTGTCATCTGACTCTGACAAACTTGGAATAACTTTGGCAAAATCTTGGGACCCCTCCAAGGCTGAGTGCTCAATACCTAATTTATCCAATCTCTTTCTTCTATCCTGAATATCGTGTATCTTCTCGTTTGTAGCAGCGTAAATAATGCCAGTCTCGTGGAACGCATCCCTGTAGATAGGATCAATTCTCCAAAGCTGTAAAGCTTCCAATGCCAATTCCGAGAGAAACTTGTTATCAACAGTTGACTGGAAGATCTTGTTGACATCGTTACCGGCACTTAATGGGGATGGAGGAGGATAAGGATCAACAAGAGTAACAGACTTGTACCCTTTTCTCAAAAGCTCCAAACCGGTGGAAAGTCCAAAAGTACCAGCTCCAACTATAAGAATTCGAGAATCCAATGGGGTTTGTTCATTTACCATCTTATAGTTTGTTCACAGTAATATTGATCTAGAAACAAGTAAATGTATGTAATATATATATATATATAATTGAGTGGCTGCGAATCTCAATCTGTACAGATGAGGATGCTTGTAGATGAGAGTCAATCCCGGGGCAAATATTTGGAGGATCCATTTGCGCTACTGCTTAAAACAGAACTGGGTGCAAAAGTAACCCTCAGAGCAAGCCGTGAAGTTCGATCCGAATGGTATGTTTGGTGATGGATCACATGATTTTGGGGACGCGAATTTTGGGGTCTCTAAATAAAGCAGATAGTGAATTCTCAGTACGACTGGTACAACATTCTTATGGAATCAATGGCAGACGAACATAATCAAATTGAGCAGTTCAAAATCGAGCTTGAGAATTTGCAGAAAACACGTTCGATTCTTCAGGCTGTAAAGGAATCTACTAACAAGATTTACCAGGACATCTATGATGTGCACCAGGTTAACAATCCACAGCTATTAGCAGAAGCTGAAAAGCTTGAAAAGGTGATACAATCTATACCATAATTTGGTTTTTAGAATCCCGGCCACATATTTTAAAAACAGTATCATTGTTCAATACATTGGCTATCTTAATTGCTTTCTTGATTATGGATGCAATAGATGTATTATTATACATAATTATTGATGGTATACTCTATTCAAATATATACAGGTTGAATACATTCTAGTCTACGTGAATGTCTTTTCGACGGTAACTCTGGGGAAATATCTATGATGATTCTTTATGATTTTTAATTTGTAGTTGTAGGAATTGATTTGCAGGATATCGTTCTTGTTGCTTTCAAGAATTTTGACAAATTTTTCTACTTCTTCGCTGTAACTGTCGATGCACTTGACAATGCTTTCGTACCAGTAAACAACTTTCAGATTGTCATCCTGGATGAACTGGCTATTAATTCTGTCGTCGTTCACGATGTCTTTCAATAAGCTTTCGTACAAGTTCTTGGACACGTGTAGTTTGTTTTTGATCACCTTTATCAACGAAAGAGCGGTCTGGTACTTGTGCGGTGATTCTTCTAATCCCAAAGCACTGAAGGAGCTTATATACTGGGCGTAGGTAGGAAGGCTTGGCACTCCAATGGAAGACCATGGCTTCATTCTAAAGTGGAACAAGTCTTCCATAGTTGTCAAAGAATTCTTTGGACCATTTCTGAAATCGCATATTCCTAGGTTGGAGATTATCATCAAAAATACACAGATAGCATCCAAGAAATTGTTCATTGCAACAAACGAGTTGGTAAGGAAAATTCTATTGTAGTCGCGAGTTTGTACTAATTGAGGAAGAATTACATCCTGATAATACAATTGCAACTCCTTCAACTGTTGCTTTTTGGGACCAGCTTTCAATTTTTTGATCTTTTTGGGATGCGTTTTCTCGATATAGGCAATTTTTCCTTCTATAATCAAGTCGATACGACCAGTAAGATGTTCTACAATAAGCTGTATCAAATATGCTACGTACCAGTAGATTAGATAGATTTCGAAGTCCTTGTATAGCTCCAAATCCACCCCATTGAGTGCTAAATCAATCATGCTTTGTAACTTCGTAAAATAGACATAAGAGCTCACGGACATGCCAAGGTCGCCACTGGGTAACTCGTTTCCAATATTGCACAACTGATAGCACTCAACTTCAAATGACTCCCATGATACCTGGAGAGTATCCCATAGTACCAAGCTTTTAGATATTAACTGTTGCTGGCGACATATGTTGCTGGCATAGGCCGTTACGTTGTGATATACACAGCTTTCAAGGTCCTGGAGCATTTGCTGGAGTCTGTCCTTGAGCTCGTGCTTCAAATCTGGCTTTATGTTTGACAAGCTTGAATCGTCTAGATAGAGCAAGTTTGTGTTCTTGCCCACTACATTCTCTATATTGTCTACCGAGTAGTTTCTGACGGTAACGTAGGGACAACCTAAAATTGTACGGTCGTCTCTGATCACATAGAGCTGGAAGATACCTCTAGCAATGATATTCATCTCGGCAACAGAGGTCGAGATATCATAGCGAAGAAAATTTATGAGCTGGTTATAGTTGCATATCCTGTGGGAGTTAGCCACAAATACTTCTACAGACTGGAAAAGCGATCTGTATGATCTCCACGCTTCCAGTTGTGTGATTTCGTATGCCTCTACGGGGATGGTTTTGTTCTCTCTGTCTAGTTGTATGAACTTGGAGAACGCTCCGCTTGGACCGTTTTGGCTGTAGTCTAAGGAAGCCAATTTGTCTACAAGCGTGGTTCCATCAGACAAGAAATTAAACGAAGTCGCAATTCCTTTCTGAGATTCGTGAAACAAAGGAACCAGTAAGGAGAACACAGAATTCAACTGGTTTAATCTAAGAACAAGTTTAAGCTGAGATATCAAGATATCAGCACCTGACTCGATGTCACTGGCCAAAATCCATTCGACAGTGCGGTTCAACTCGTCAATGACAGCTTCAAATGAGATTTCTCCAAGGAAATCGAGTCCAGTTGTCCGGGTAGTTATGTCCTCTTCTTCGTAGAGTACATTCATCGAGATGTCGAGAGTGAACCCGATGAACTTTGCGAGCCCTATTATGAACAGTTTCAACACTTTGTGAACTAGCTGGTACTCGAGAGAATCCAGGGGTACGTCAACTTCAGCATGTTGTCGTTGTAACCGTCTTTCTACAAGCGAGCATCTTTGGCTGAGACTGCCATCCCTGAAAAAAGCGTAGTTTTCCAACAAAGTCTGGACATAGCGACAGCTGAGAACTGTCAATGGTAGCGAGCTGTTATTGAGCCAGGAGGGTAAGAGCCGCAACAAACGATTCTGTATCGCAATCACCGACTCTACCAGCTGCGGCGCTGCGGAATTGAAAGTTACTTCATCGTCCAGAAGAGTAATCAACCCGGTGTCCAATTGGGGGTTGAGCATCTCCAATGCTCTGGTGCCTTCTAGCAAGTTGAACATCTCGGCCCTGATGACTTTGTTATCCGAAATGTGCAGCAATGAGCCGAAAAGCTCGTTGGTGATATCTATGTGGTCCTGCGGCACTCGCAGATCGCCATTCTGGTCTTCAGGAGGTGTTAGTGGGTGAAAAATAAACAGGTAAGGCATCATGTATCGAAATGAAAAATGAGACCGAAAAAGATGGAGGTGCTCATCGTGTCTAATCACTCCGATGCACACCGATCTGAAAAATACATACCTAGTGATATCATGGTCTACTGTGCTGGCGTGTCTTTGTTGGATATCTTGATGTATGGCGGTTTTGCTGTTTCTGAGAGCAAATGCTGGAGATTGGTGAAGAAATCGAACTCTCTATTTGTGTTTTGTCCTGTATGGTCCACATTTGTACAATCGCGACAGAATGCGACAGAATAAAAGATCGAACTGCGGAACACTATATCTGCTTTGGGTACTGAGGCACCGATCTGATCTGATCCACAACCTCCGAAGCGCGAAAGTGCTAGACATCTTGACTGTACGAGTAGGATATGGACGTCAAAGTTGACTCCGCGGCTGAGAACGATCAGAAGAGAAAATGCGGCGCTTCGGTGTTTGTCTGATAGCCACGGCACATTTCGCACCCACTGTTATCTGAGATCAAAAGCCGGGTAGACCGACAATCTTTGTTCTCCACCGATTGTGGTAACGAAGCGTGGGCAACGAGAGTCTGCTGATGTTGTGTTGCAGAGTGGAACACATGGAAGGTTGTAACGACTACGGTTATGGGTTCTCGAATGCCGTAGAAGCGAGTGTGTAGAATTGCGCTCTGGATGGGAGGAGGTTCGTTTGTCAAAAGTAGAACATCTTCACACCCCGCATCTACGACTTCCAAACGTCTATGCTGAGTACAGGTGCACAGATACTAAACTTAGATAACAATAGATAGAGCTGAGAGATTGGGCCAGCTTTGCATCGCCATGTTCGGCGGATCCTTCCGCGCTGGATTGCGGTTCCAGTGAAGAGGAGAAGAGACTTCCGCAAGAGTTCCTACCAGTATGGGATTCTCAGAGGAGAACGTAAAAAGAGATGAGCACAGACGGTGGTTTCTTGACAAGAGTACAGTCAGCATCCACCATTCCGTGTTTGCAATCGCAATTACACGAGCCAGATGTTTCGGTTCAGAGCAGGGTGAGTCATGTAGCTACAGCATATAAGCTTTACAGTACAGAATCTCCTTGCATTTGCAGTGCGTTATGCTAAAGAAGTATGATGTCAGAGTCAAAAAGAAAGAAAGGGGCGCTCGTTGAATCAGGTTGAGGCTAGAACCTGCTGTATTTGGCAAGTCGGAACCGTCCACGGCGAGGCCCAACTCCAAAACTGAATAGGACAATTCGCAAGAGAAGACGTTATAATTCAAACCGTTTATTATTGGCATTATGCTGACAAATGTGGAACGGTCGTAACATCCGGGGGTGAGCGCAAAACGTGCATGCCGACCCGGTTCCGGGGTGGGTTCCAGACATCCACAACCGGGGTTCATGATCACACGGCTAGCCAGGGCCTTTGTGGACAGAATGTTCGGAGCCGGACCTCACGAGCCCAATCACCGTTATCTGGCCAAACAGTTGTCTTTCCGAAGTGCTGAAGTTGTGCCATGTGTGCCTGAAATGTGATCGAAGTTGCGCGTTTGGGTGGAGATGGCGCTGCAATGAGAATTTCCAGGCCGATATGCGAGTATCTGCGGCTGTTGCGAAATTGAAAAAGCGCCAATGCAATCCAGACAACTCAGATGATCTGGAATGATAACTGTAATTGCGATTATGCGGTGTTAGCTTCTACGGGGAATACAAATGGCAGATGTGTCTTGGCTGTCTTATCTGCGACAGGGTCCGTTGCTTTTTCTAACATCATTCGTCGACCTTTTCGTCTTGGTCTTTCAAACGGCTGGATATTCCGACTACGGCACAGTAGGAAGGCTGAAGTGGGTCGAGTCGTGGGCTGGCGTATTAGTTCTCCATGGGTACTTTCTAGATACGGCTGTCTTCTATCGGTGTCCTGGACAATAGAGGTCTACCGTGAGACACAGTCGAAGGCATCAATGCCAGAGAGAGATTGAAGTGGGGAGAGCGGAATTTAAGAAGAATGGAGCGGCTCGAATTGGGAACATTGCCAGAACAATAGCAGAATCCAGACGGAAAAATGGAGAAAAGGGAGAATGGCGAAGGCTGATCTGGAGATAGCATAGACAGCAATTAGAACGGCGCAACGGAACAGTCCAGAATGTACGGAACAGCGTCTTCCAGAGAGCGATTATTGCCTGAGTTCTCAGCTCAGCTTTGGTGGAATTTCAGAAACACTCTATTTATGGAACACCCGGACCGACTCCGACATATGCTCGCTCTCGCATATCTGACTCCGTGAGACAAGGACATTGTTCTGGTTTGGTAGAGGGCTCGTTTTCAACATACAATCGTATGGACTCGTACTAAACCTTATTCCGATCGGACGAGATCGTCTACGTATTTATGTGGCTCTTCAGCTTTGGCACGCTCTGAGCACTGGCCCAATGATCTTTGATCTTCGATTTTCGGAGTTAATCCTTGTTCAATTTCGTGCCAGCCATTAAAGCCTTCATCAGATAAAGACAGACACCTTTCCCAATTCGGCAATGTCATACCCCGTAGTTCCCAAACAGGAAGACTCCGACCGTTCTCCCGCCTGTATTCCGACTTCACTCCGAGGGAATTCCACAGTTATTTCCCCCGTTTGTACCTCACTGCCCCCACCTGCATCGACCGTAACTGTACGAGATCCGAGCGTGGCCATCTACTATAAATTAAACTCGTTTCCCACATTTTGCCACTGTCACGAAATTTTGTGATCCGCAATCCGTATTCTACCCTTAATCTATTGTCATCCGACCAATTGATCTTCTGTCGTTATCGCTTCAATTGTATATACGACGCGTTCACTACTGTGCTCGTGTCTCCATCCTAAGCTGTCTTAACTTTAACACCGGCGCGTTTAACCGTCTAATTTCCGTCCCGCTCTCCATATTCCGTGGCACCCTTCAATTTACATCCTGCAGATAGCTTCACGTCTCCAGACTCTTCTGTAGACTTCCATAGATAAAAAAGAAATTTGCGTCTGCGCAGGAATCTGTTACCCGCACGCCGTCTTTATTGATTACTAATATCTGTGATAAAGCAGTGGAATATATCAGTGCAACTTTGCCAAAAGTAGTTTTTCAAACGTTTAGTGTTTGCTACTTCGTGTTAGTATTTCATCCAACTGTATTCGTAAACTCTCCAGCATGAACGACGTCAAGAGAAATTACGCCGATGTTCTATCCTCGGAGTCTCCCATGGGATCTTCACCAGACGCCCATGACGACAAGAAATTACATACCAAGCCCGGCAGAAAGCCCATAGAGACAGAGCCCAAGTCCAAGAGAACTGCTCAAAATAGAGCTGCCCAGCGCGCTTATAGAGAACGTAAGGAACGCAAAATGAAGGACTTGGAAGACAAGGTCAAATCTCTAGAAGACGAGAATATCAAGGCCACCACAGAAGCAGACTTTTTGAAAGCCCAGGTGGATATGTTGAAAAGCGAGTTGGCTAGGTATAGGGGCCACACAGATTTGTCGGACTTAAATTTACCTACTAAAGTTGGGAATCTATCGAATCCAAATACGTCGAAGTCTGGCAACTATGTGCCTAAATTCAGTTCTGCTTCATCCACAGCATCTTCGGCTAAATCAGCTAACTCTGCACATCAATCATCTACATCATCTTCTGTAAACGACAATTCTCCGGGTCAGTACTCTATGGGATTTCCCTGGTCCAAGGATAACTTGATGAGTCTCAAGAACAGCACGAACGTAGCTAGTCTGGAATATAACTCAAACCACCAGCAGGTTCCCGATTTGGTGAGTGGCTCTTCTTCGTCCACTTCGCCTTTAAACGATAACCTTTTTGTATCTCCGGATTCTTCTGTGTCCTCTGCTTCCAATCCAATCAATGTCAACACAAACTTGGACTTTACATCGACTTTTGACGAGCAGTTGGATCCTTTCTGCGTCAAGTTGAACGAAGCTTGTGGTACGAAGCAATCTCCCGTTCCAAAGAGTAAGAGAAATGACTCGAAAATCTCTCAGGGCTCTATACCCAACCAATTCAGCTCACCATTTTCAAACTTAGTAACACCAACTCCGCAGAACTTGAACGAGATTGACTATTTGAGCGATCCATTTTTTAACCAAATGGGAGATCCATTCTCTCTCAACTTATCCAACAACCAATCAGCATTATCTACCAACAATTCTGTAGATTCCAGTAATATTAACAGTAGCAGTACGGCCGTGCCTATTCGTTCGAACAACACTAGTATAGCGACACCATCCCATAACAATGAAGATCCATTGTCATTCCTTAATGACAATAACTTCGATGTATCGTTAGCTTTTGGTGATCCAAACCCTAGGCATGGCAAGGACGAATTGGACCCCTTAGCATTGTTGACAACTGAAGAATCAATTTATGACCCGTTGAAAGATACCAGTGGAGTGAACGTGAACTTCAACTTCAACGACTTTGTCAAGAGCTCTCTACCCTCTGAAACAACACCGAAGGAAAGAAACTATACTTTGACAGAACCTTCTATCAACGAAGTGATCGCTGAAGATGACGATGATGATGCTGTGGTGCCTGCTCCAGAACAGACTATCAGATGCAGCGAAATTTGGGACAGGATCACTGCGCATCCAAAGTACACGGAGATTGACATAGATGGTTTGTGTAACGAATTGAAGAGTAAAGCTAAATGTTCTGAAAAGGGCGTGGTGATTAATGCTGCCGACGTGAATCAATTGTTGGAACAAAGTGCCATGATGAAGCGTTGAACAGTTTATGTTGATTACTAATGCCAATTTACAATTAATGAGATTTTTCTTTTCAGTTCGGACCCAAGTAATATTGTACCATATTTTGAGACTTTTATTTTGCTGCGGTTTTCTTCTTAGTTAGTGTTGATAGCAGAGCCAGTAGGCTCTATCGTGAGACCTAATTTTTCCATATCCATATGTATGAGATCTACTTAGAGTTATAAAAAATATAAAAGGCACTGAATCATATATTTGTAATAACTAGGGCTCTTCCATGCTAATATCGTACTCTACTTCATCTTCTTGGTCTAGCATAGCATCAATATCTTCAAGGGATCTATCTAATTCTTTCTTCTTAATAGCTTCATCTTTATCTTCATCTTCAAATTGATCTTCATCTTCGTCTTCATTCTTTAATTCAGAAGTGTTCGGTTTCTCATCAGCGTCATTTCCATATGTATCAATATCTCTTTCACTCACATCTTCGTCTTCTACCTTCACAACAGATTTCTCAGCTTCGTCATCTTGATTTTGGTCATCTCGATCTTCGTCAAGCTCGACCAAAACCGAGTTTGATCTACTTCTGCCCAATTTCTCTTCTTCTTTCTTTTCTCTGCCAACTGCTTTCTCGAATAAATCTTGTACGAAATGTTGGAACGAATCAAAATTCCTAGCATTCAACTTATCCAAAGCATATTCAGGATCGTCTGCATTTGTTTCAAAACATTGTCTTGTGCCTTCTACAGCATCCAATAACCCCTGTAATACTTTGCTTTCTAATTCCTCCGTAAGGTAGAACTTATTCAAGTTATTGATGATAGCACGTTTGACCAGTCTTGGAGTATCTTGTTCCACAGCCTGCAACATATAGACGGATTGCCAAACATGAGAAGTTTGTTTCTTAATATCGAACTGAGTCAAATTAACTAAGTTATTTGGGTCACACCAGTGGATAAGCTGTTGGACCACATTCAGTGGTAGAAGTCTGCTTTGGTACTTCACAAATTCACTCTGGTCGTTAAACATCCTGTAAATACAATCTCCGCTTACTGTAGCCAAACGCAATTGGTGTTGAGGATGGCTGAATGAATACACAGGAATACAGAATGCCAATATCTGGCGCAATTCGTCATTGTTCACAGTTAAAGGATGAAAGTAACTGAGGATAATAGCCTCGAATAGCTGCTTCTCGCTTTCGTATTCTGAAGATTCTTCTGAACCATCTGGTGATTGTGTGTTGTTGAAGATGTCAGCTAAAAAGAGCTTGCACAATCCTTCTGCTACAATGCATTGAAGCTTGGGCATCTTGAAAGCAGTGAGCGACTTGTAGAATAATCTAGCGTACATAAACCAGTTGCTTGGCGCTATAATGGAAGCTCCGTACTTGGAGAGAATATCAACAATGGCTTTCATTCCAATTATTCTCACTTCCTCTCCCGACAGTTTCATCTCGTAGTAAAGAGTTTCAATGGCATCCTTAGCTGTGTTCTTATCGATAAGAGAAAACAATCCCAAACACGTCAAGCCAAGTAAATGTAATTTATGCTTTTCCTTACAATTGAGAGCATAGTTCACCAAACCAGAATAAATCGAACCGAGTGAGACATGATTGTCTGAAGGCTCTTCAACTAATTCTAAAGCGTGTTGGGTGACTATTAAACATCTAATCACGATATCATCAGGTGGCAAACGAGGTTGAACTTTACGTTTCTTTGACTTTGAGTTATCATCGTCATCATCCTCGTCTTCGTCTTCTTCCTCGTCATCGTCATCATCAGCAAAGCCAGATATCGCAGAGTGAAACTCCTCTTCAGTCTCTAACGAATCTCTGATATCGGTGATGATTTCTGCAGACATGGAAATGAAATCCTTCTCATTGATAGATATCTTTCTCAACACCTTCAATGCCACTGAGACAAGTTTATCTGTCAATCTGTCTTCAGTAAGCGATTTACGGATGATCTGTAGCATCTTTCGACGTCCTATTTCATCACTGAAGTCGAATTCTTTAGCGACTTCTAACAACTGCTCAATAATAAATTCTAAGTCTGTCAAATCGTTTTCGTAAAGTTCGTCTTTTTCCGCAAATTCTTCGTTTAGCTCATTGGTCTCTTCTTCCAATTTCAAATAACGAGCATGTAATTGTTTGTGTCTAACTTCACAATCGTAGACTCCTTCTTTCAAATGGTTATGTTCTTCCTTCCACGAGACTAACGAGTCATTTATTTCCTGTGCTTTTACATTCAATTGATCCTTGTCAAGCTCGACAATATCTTCCATGATATGTTGTGCTGTTTCATCTTCTAATAAGTCTTCATAGCTTTCATCTCCACTGTCAAGCTTAATCATCCTTTTTTTGACCAAGAGTAGAGCCTGTTCGTAGTATTCAACATTCTCATCGATAGAGTTCAAATTTTTCGTGTTCATCTCTGCCTCGAGATAAACTCTTATTATCTGGTTTTCTATGACAAAGTGCTCGTCGTACTTGGCTTCCAATTTCTCTTTCTGTAAATCGTAAGCTTTAGTTGTAGCGTTGTCCTTGTAGAAATTGTTGACTCTCACGCGTAGGTACTTTTCAAGAGTATTTGCTAATTCGATAGATTCTGGGAAGTTGGCATCAATAAGGTCATAGAGATTGTTTTTATTACAATGCTCGTAAAATGTGCGCAATAGAAATGCCTTGTTGACATCTAACTCCTTCCAATAGGAATCATCGATTGTTATTTTGGCCAATTCATCTGGCTGGGCTTGGAAGAACTTAAAGACTGCAGTGGCAGCGATATCGCTTTCGGTCACTCTCAATTGCGAAATCAAATTAAGCAACTCTTTACCTTCTGCCTCAAACCAGTAGGTACATAACATCTTTACTGCAGCTGCTTGAACAGAGCTATCACGATCGTTGAGACCCCATTTCAAGAGAAAGTCACGCAACTCAAAGTCAAGTTTGCCGATATTTCCGATTTCGCGTACTATTCTGGAATAAACAAGTCTTCTGTTGATCGTATTTGTATCACTGGCTCGTTCTATGATTCCAGTAATGGTGTTTTGATCCTTGGAAAGGTTCAAAAGAGCAGCTCTTCTCACCTCCGCATTCTCATCAGACACAAGAGAATTCATAAGCAGGTCTCTAACATTCTCCGAACCGATTCTGGTGTTGGAAGTGTACTCAAACCCATCCAAGTTGAAGTCCTGAAACTTCGAGATAGCCACTATTGCTTGGATTCTTACAATAGGCTCCTTGTCATTCAATCTCTTCATAAGAGAAGTATATAATGCTTCAAACGACTCTCTGTCTATTTCTCCGATGTGATGAACCAAATATGCTAGCAATTGAACTACTCTATATCGCACACTCTTGTCCCTGGCTTCTATGCCTCTCAATAGGTGATGGATAAGATATTGGATAAACAATGTCGAGTAGGTATCTTCTCCTTCCTCTGGGCTCTCATCTTCACCTTTATTATTATCATCAGCATTCTCATCAACAGTCTCTTGTGCCCTCTTCTTTTCTTCTTCTTTCCTTAGTATATCATCACTAGTTAAACTGAATACAAATGCTGAACAGAACTTGGCGATTCGATCTGCCACCTTCTCGCCTTTCTTCAATGGAAGGATCTTGTTGATCAACTTGGTGAAATACAAAGCGAAAAATTCTTCTTGGTTCAATTCGATCGATCTGTCAAAAATGTTTTTAAGTACTACTACTAGCTTTCTATGCCCAGAAAGACTCAATTGCGCATCCTGGAATACATGAGACATGGCATCCCGAAGCTCTTCGGCTGTGGACATCCTCTTGATAGACTCAAGAGTTGGTCTTGAACTCATAATATGGCATATATTGAGTAAGGATGAAGAAAATGTCAATAATATTCAAAAAGAAGTACAAAAAAGAATATTACCATTAGTGAATTTCGATTAGTCTAATTGTTTTTGTTTACCAGATCAGCATGCCAAAATGATAGAGTCGTGTGGTACTGTATATTGTATAATATAAATAATTCGAATTATCACTGAGACTACTTGAACATGTTTTCGTGTACTTCACTAGGCTACCTCAACAGAACATCACAAGAAATGTAGGTGAATGAAAGTAGTACTTTGATCCCATTTAGCTTGCTTAACAATTGAAGTTTCAATTGAAAAAGTGCAAAAAATGAGCGGTACGGGAATCGAACCCGTGTCACCTGCTTGGAAGGCAAATATGTTAACCACTACACCAACCGCCCAACTATTTGAAAACCATTATTGAAAAGGAGTAGTGCAACTCACAGCGACAGCGCTACCAAATACATTTTAATTTAGTTTATTTATCTTATCTAGTGAAGTTTATGGTAAGTTTTGAGTTTAAGGTAATCTTTATGAGTATCTGGTAACTCTAATGAGAGGATGACTTTTTAGTATTGCTTACCAAGTAATTCTTATTGTTTGGTGTTCTCAATTTCGCAAATATTGAACAAAACCTGCTAAAAAAGACAAGATTAATTAATCAACTATAACTTTGACATTCAGCAGCAAACTCGACAACTTTACGATGCATACGAGAATGATTCCCCGTTTATAAGGGTGGATAATAGGGGTTTACAGACCATCAGTATACGATTGAAACTGCTTAATACATCGTATTATTTTTCAGTTCTAGTGAATGTACTCTTCAAATTTTTTAAAAAAGTCACATGCTGACCAGGGGGTCTGGGGAATGTGCTGCAGCTACACATCAAGACTGCAGCAGTTGGCCCTATAGATCTATTTGTACTCTCGTTATAAATACTGAAATTGTTAACAGTATTGTGTATTTGTATGGTCCGACTTGCCGAATGCGGAACGAAACTTTACATATAAAATACCAGATGCATTCAATATCTATACACAGGAAAATATGGATACGCTCGTATAGGCTGCAGAAAAATAGACAGAGAGACTGTGAGTATTGAGAGAACTAAACGACGAGAAACGATAAACGACGGATACGACGAAAATAAACGCGCGAAATGCACTGAAAAAAAAATAGCCTGGACAGAAGTCTAAACACTGAAGGCATATATATAAAAGAGAAAATTATGTGATTTTTTCACAGGGACATTTTTCATATCCTTCTACACATATCATTTCCTTTTCTTCAACACTTGCTTTCGAAAAAGATTCAACTCAACATGTCCGACAAGATCGAATTAGCCGAAAAGAACTTCGCCAGAGATGCCAAGTTCACCGAAGCCCTCCACGGTAAGAACTTCGAGAAGTCTGGTTTATTCGCATTGACTTCAAAAGCCAAGGACGCTTCCCAGGTTGCCACTGAAGGTTACTTCAAGCACTGGAACGGAGCTGTCACCGAAAAAGACGAAAAGAGCAGATTGACAGACTACTCGCAATTGACCCATCACTACTACAACTTGGTTACTGACTTCTACGAGTACGGTTGGGGTTCTTCTTTCCACTTCTCGAGATACTACCAAGGTGAAGCTTTCAGACAAGCCACTGCTAGACACGAACACTTCTTGGCCCACAAGATGAACCTTAACGAAAACATGAAGGTATTGGATGTCGGCTGTGGTGTTGGTGGTCCAGGCAGAGAGATCACTCGTTTCACTGACTGTGAAATTGTTGGTTTAAACAACAACGATTACCAGATCGAAAGAGCCAACCACTATGCTAAGAAGTACAACTTAGACCACAAGTTGTCGTACGTGAAGGGTGACTTCATGCAAATGGACTTTGAGCCAGAGACCTTTGATGCTGTGTATGCCATCGAAGCCACCGTGCACGCCCCAGTATTGGAAGGTGTCTATTCGGAAATCTACAAGGTGTTGAAGCCTGGTGGAACCTTCGGTGTTTACGAATGGGTCATGACCGACAAGTACGATGAATCCAACGAAGAACACCGTAAGATCGCTTACGGTATCGAAGTCGGTGATGGTATCCCCAAGATGTACAAGAGAGAAGTTGCTGAGCAAGCTCTTAAGAACGTTGGTTTCGTGATCGAATACCAGTCAGACTTGGCTGACAGAAAGGATGAAATCCCATGGTACTACCCATTGAGCGGTGAGATGAAGTACTGCCAGACTTTTGGTGACTACTTCACTGTCTTTAGAACTTCTAAGTTCGGTAGATACATCACCACTGAACTTGTTGGTGCCATGGAAAAGATTGGTCTTGCTCCAGGCGGCTCCAAGCAGGTGACCCATGCCTTGGAAGATGCAGCAGTCAACTTGGTTGAAGGTGGACGTCAAAAGTTGTTCACCCCAATGATGTTGTATATTGTCAGAAAGCCATTGGAAAAGTAAAATTAAACTAGTTTTCCAAATGCCTCATTTCTTCAGTTCTCCTAGTTATTTATTCCTTCATGCATATTTTGCGAGCTGTAATGCTTATAGATTCAATTAATACATGGCTATAAAAGTTTGAAAGATGTACAAATGAAATATCATGAAGTGTATGGTTGCGAAAATAGTTGCATACGGATAAGGATATGGCTGCGAAAATATTTAGCAATTGGCAGATTGCAATTTTCTGAAGGGAAGAATTAGAGAGTGGTAGTAAGGCTGTGTGGAGGTATTTTCAATGCCCACCTGAGTTAGACATGTCTAGAGTCATATAAGTAGAACTACTAGTATACACTCACGATGATCGTTACCATATCGCATTCTACAAGTGACACAGCCTCTGATACACATTCCCCGGATCCGCAATTCCCATTTCCCATTTCCCATTTCCCGATTTCCACCAATGCCAAGATGACACCCTTCTTGAAAGGCTGTACTACAATTAGCTGAAAGAACCTTCGTTCCATACACTCCTTCCTGGCCCCCCGTGTTTGAAACAAAAGTTCGAGATATCTTTCCCTGACATCAATTTCTATACAGGAGAATTCATGTACAATTTCAGTTCATCCCTGAGTGAAGCTAAGCTGAGTTAGAAATTCCATTATATATAGTTGGCGTGGAATCTGGGTCAAGTCCGCAAGTCGCTAGGATTGACCAAAAACTGTTGCTGACACCAATTGCACCAATTGAAGTATTTCTTTCGTATTCAGATTCTTTCAATTGCTACTGAGACATCGCAGCTCCATATATTCTTATGAGTCAAAGTACGATTATTAAGTTGAACCATATAAATTAACACCATATTGACTGAAAATAAGGCATACTCGAAAGCTTTATTTTAATATTCAACTCTTGACATTAGCTTTTCATAATTATACCCTCTTCTAATATGTCCCTCGCAAACCCAAACCTTGAAGGGTACAACGTCGTGCGCAACTTCTGGCTCTTATACTACAACAGAAATAAGGGCACGTTTGTTGCACCCAAGAAATGTAGTGGATGCTACAATGAAGACAGATTTGTCGTTTGGGCTGTTGCTGTAGCTGTTCAGGCTGTAGTCGATGGTGCTCGTATCTACCCAGAATTGCGCCCTTTAATTGCGCCTGGCATAGAAATATTCAAGAAGTACAAGAACACCCATCTCAGAGGATACACTGCTGCTGAAAATGCGGGAAATGACAAGGACATCTACTATGATGATGATGCACAAGTAGCTAGTGCCATGCTCACAGCCTATGAGGTTACTGGTGAAAAGCGTTACTTGGATCTCGGTAGAGAATTAGTTCGTTTTCTTATGGGAGGATGGAACACCAACCCAAATGCAAAAACCAAGGGAGGTATGCGCTGGCACATCACCAACCACTACTTAAACTCTTGTACCACTGCTGAAACAGCCAAAGCCTGTTTGCAAATTCTGAAGTTCATTCCCAACGAAGCTAAGATCTACATTGATTTCGCAGCCAAATGTATCGATTGGCAGATCAATGTGTTGCAAGACCCATCCGACAAGTTAATCAAAGATGGTGTCCAGGATACTTCTACTGACTTTAACGATACGAAGTGGACCTATAATGTAGGAACTACGTTGTCTGCTGCTGCCCACTTGTACCATGTCACTAAGGATCCTAAGTGGAAGCAGATAGCTGACGACTTGGCTGCTGCTGGAATTAACAGAGGTGTTTTCTTCTACGACCGTGACTACGATGACGATCACAGATACTGGAGAGACTCTTCATACTTTGTCCAGTTACTTATCGAAGGATTGGCCGACTACTTGTTGTACGTAGGAAATGATGCACCAGAAGGATTACCAGCTAAAATCAAGGAAGAAGTCAGAAGACACTTGGTGATGTTCTACGAGTACATGCGAGACCCCAAAGATGGGTTATATATCCAAAGTTTCGAACCCAACAGAACTTATAAAGAAGTCTACGACACCAAGTACGTCAAGGAGTTTGGTGGACATAAAGGCTGGGGATTGAAGGATGAGGACAAGTCGGGTGACCATCCAATGAAGTGTTTGATGGGTGGAGGTGCTGCTGCGAGAGTGTTTTTCCAGGGTGCCAGAGTTGTTCCCGAGATCAAGTATTAGCCGTTGAAAAAGTTTCTTCCGAAGTTTCTACTTGTTTTCTATTTTTTTATTATTGAATAATGTACTTTTTGCTCTAAATAGCTTTCCTATATAGCAATGAATGTTAGAGTTACAGATTTTATCATATATCAATAATGCTGAATTTGCAGAGTATATGAATGCGCCTATCCTATTGCTATAATCTTAATTATTCAAGTCTCAGATTCTCAACTTTGGAAGGTTGAAGGCTGTAGTAGTAGGCAATGCGAACTGAGGTCTTTCAATCACAACAATTTCCTTGTCTCCAAAGGCTTCAACCTTCATGATTGGTCTATATTTGGTTGTCAACCAGAATGGCTTCTTTGTGTTATCAGAGTCTCCATTAGATTCGGTGTCTTGTATCTGTTGTCTCATTCTATTAATGTGACTTTGCTTCAACGAGAGTCCCAAGATCTCCGCATTGGTCTGGTCTACGATATCGAGATCCCCTTCCTCTTCAGCATCAGCGGCATCTTCGTTGATGGTCAAACCATCCCTATTTCTCTTTTTGGAATTAGAGGTGTTCTTGTAAACCTTGCTGATCGGTATATTAACAGACAAGTCGAAGAACGACAACCAGGTAGATCCGTAGATCCAAACTCTATTGCCTTTGGTAAATACACCCTGTGGCTTGTCGTCAAGGTTCAAGAACTGTTGAGGCAAGAACTCGCTGTTTCTCTTAGACCATGGTGTCAATAAGTTGTTGGTGTCTATGCCATTATTAGTAGAAACCAAGAACTCATAGAGTTTGTTGTCTTCTGTTAAAACGACGATCTTGTCGTTAGTAGAAAAGTGAAGTAAATGTGGATACGATGACAATTTCGTAACCAAGTAAGCATTTCCTTCTTCGATTAAAGGATAAGCCTCAATAGATCCATTAAATCTTGAGAGTATCAACTTTTCGTTGTTGGGTGAAACTACCCAGTTATTTATACAATTAGAGTATTGTAGTCTACCTTTCTTAGATTCTAAAGTCTCGACCTGGTCGTCCAAGGCAATCGTATTATCCTCGGTATTTATAACGAATTTGTAGATTTCTTCAGTTGGAGTCAAAATCAAGAACTTTTTGTCACCAAAAAATTTGACAGACTTGGCTCCTTCAATCAAAGACTCAAAGTCCTCGTCTCTGAACTTGGTTATCTTCAATTTTCCATCAGTCTCCCCTAACTTGAAAGCTTTCACAGAGTTCAAGGTGGATACTATAAGTAAGTCAGCTGAGTGGTTGATATCGATGCTAGTAATGTTGTCATCATCAGACAACTTTAGGACAGAAATAAGCTTGTGTTTGTTGCTATCTTGGATCTTCCATATCTTAATGGACTGTTCTTGCCATAATGCAATGAGTTTATGAGCCATATTTACAACTACATTTGGCTTCTGTTGGTTTATTAAAAGCTTCTTGTACTTTCCGTCCTGGAAATGTTGAACAGACTGGATCACAATTGATCTCTCTACACCACCACTGATCAAGAAGTTGTGCGCTTTACTCTCGAAAATCGACATCGATCTGATGTCGTTGGAATGCAATAGTCTATTAGAACTGTGAACCCACTTGGAAGTCGAAGATTTCGTGGTGTTCAAGTTAAACTGATGAATTTTTCTGTCTACACCAGCAGTGAAGATCTTTTCTTCGCTGGCATCGCTAGCTATCGACAAAACATCAGCATCGTGCACTTTGAAACTCTGCAACAATGAAAAGTGCTCTAAATCCCAAAATTTCACAGATCCAGTGGAATCCCCGCTGACTACCTGCTTCTTGTTGGGTAAAATGGAAATAGCCCATACCAACGTACTCTCGGTTTTGGACTTGTCTACTCTCATTGTGGCCAAAATTCTTCCCTTTGTTTCTCCACTAGCACTCCATTCTCTTATTCTTCCGTCAGCACATCCTCCCACGAGGATCTCATCGTTATACCACTTTATGCTCAATACTCTTGCATCCTGTCTCTGGCAGATCATGTCATGTTCCAAAGAACCAAATCCGCCAGAAATGTCTACAATGACTACCGACCCATCGTCACAGCCAACAGCCAACTTGTTCTCTGAAGCGTTGGCGGCCATAGACCAAATTATGCCAGCATTACAGTCATAGTTGGTCACAGGCTTTCCAGTAGATAAATCCCATTCAGTGATATAAGTAGAGCCTCCAATGGAAAAAAGACGAGCAGGCTCTTCTGGATCGCCTACAGCCCAACAAATACCTTCTACGGTTCTTCCACGAGCTCCTGACAACGTCAATTCATGGGTCCAGTTGTACTTGGGATTCCAGATTTCTATGTCACCATTGCTTCTGCCTACAGCCAATCTCAAATCGTTCGTAGTTTGCCTGGTCAACGACGAGCGGTGGGAAAATGCAGTTGCCGTGACAGTATGCGGAGTGTAGTCCACAAAACGACAACGATGTATATCCATTCTGAAGTTTATGGTGTTTGAACAAGTATTGAGTTTGTTAGAGTATTTTAGGTGTAAATTATTCATGCTATATAAATCTCATCTCGAAATTTTTCAGATATCACGTGACACAAAAATAAGTTGCAGCCAAAATTATGTGCGGTTGATTTACCTTTAGTAAAATGTAGACTTCACATCTATGAAAGTTAAATATTGATCTATATTGTTAATTTATGAAGTATTTTCACTGAAGAATTACCATTTATAATTTCTATTTCTTCATTTTTCATTTTATTATCATCTTCCGTCAATATCATGAAATCATACGCATTATCTATTCATTGAAAACCTAGACGAATCCTACAAAACTATTAATAAAACTCAACAATCTAATGAACCACTTATTCTCGTCAGTATTAATGACCATCTTGATAATCAACTCCTTCTTCTGCTTTGACGAAGAGCCTCCAATTGGCTGTTTCACAACAGTTCTGTCTACGAGTACGTTCTTCTTTACACACCATACAATAAACAAGATGGTAATCAAGCTAATGGAGAAGTTTTTGAGGAAGGCCAAGCTGTGTTTGCCTACAAACGTCAAGATGTGCCAGACTTTACGTTTCAAGAGCTGCACTTCGTCAAGCTCTTCTTCCTCCTCGATGGGCTGCTCATTGTCTTTGTGACTGTATCTCAGCAACTCACGTCTACTGTTTACGAACTCTCTGCTCAACTTTTTAATCACCTGGTTCACTTCTCCCTGCCAGTTTCTGAACTCTTGGATGGCTCCGGCTGGGATGTTGTTGACTGATGTGTTCCCCGGCAATGAATGAACCAGTTGTGGCTTGATCCTGGGATCTACCATGGGCAATGAATACAAAGAAGCTGTACCTACACCAGCGATTCCAGTATTGACATTGGTGTCATGTTCCTGTGGTTGTGCCTGTTGTTGTAGTCTTTGCTGCTGGACATAATCGTTAATCGAGAACATGGTGCTTCTCCTTGAGTGCAGGTATATCTTTTGCAAATTGTTTCTGTACTGCTGGTTGGGAACATTACTTGGAGTCACGTTAGAGTAGCGATCTGATTGAGCAGCCTGGCTAAACAGTGGAGAGCGAGAAGGTAAGGGAATGCTATGGTCGTGGTCGTCTTCATTTTCGTAGTGGATATCCTTGATTTGGTCCCATAAATACTCCAACTCGCTCAACAATTCACGTGCCTCCAACGTCCCACTGGCATACACCTTCATGGTTTCAATGAGATAAGAGATATACCTCCGCTTGGCTTCTGTTTTGGAAAGGCCCTGTTCGCGTTTCCAAGCATCCCATTTCTTCTTTGCTCCCTCATCCTCAGGAGTGAATCCAACAGGTCTGGGCATGATGCCATCAACATCTCCCTCCGTTGCCTGTTTGTAGAGACCATAGAGTCTAATTCTGTTTTCCGCAGGAGGACGTGGTAGCGAGCCGTAGTTGGATCTGGTGGATAATGCTCTTATGGTTGTAATGGCCTTGACAAAGACACGATCTATAAATGTTAATATTAAATAAACACATGAATATAAAACTATATCTACCATAAGTAGAATAGATCCTTATATAGTTAATTATACGTACCAACTGAATCAGACATTGATGTATGAATTGGAGCTTTTATATATGGTGTATGAAATTGCTATTGTTTGGAAGTTGAATGATCGGACTTGATGGCTTCTTTGAAGTTGTCGATCTGAGTACAGAAGTAAGAGATACTAATTGACTAATTGACTAACACAAACAAACACCACACTTAATACAGAATGTCTGGAGCTCAAGGGCAGGGGAAAAGGTTGTCCGGTGGAGTGGATTGTCTCTGTCTAGAACAGAGGTTGAATCCAGATGTAGATGTTGTTTTGGCTATTGTAAAATGGTGGGGATCCGCACGTGATATTATTGTGAGAGCACTTTTCGGGTTTTCGGTTGGGAATGTTGAGTTCGGATTTAGTTGCACAAGAGAACTTAATATATTACAGAGGATTTGAGTGTGAAATAATACAACTATGGCTAGAATGATTTTTCGGTTTCATAGTTGTATAGAATTATCGATCGAATGTCATATATATAGTTTAAATCAACGGTTTGCTATCTCCTTACAAGAGTGATAACTCTCTGATAAAAAATCCAACCGATTTTATCTTTCAAATAATTCTTGAAAGTTAGATCTACATTTTTCCTACAACTACACCGTTAGTTCTGCGAACCATTTTGGAGATATTGTGTTATTGATGTTTTTTTGTCTTTTCCTTTTTCCTATCACCTCCATGTCGAGATGTAAGCTAATGAAATGGACCTATCATGCCCATATTGGTAGAGCACGATGGTGAGTAGTCAGCTGAACTATTCTAGTTTGCACCAAAATAGGAACCCAATATGGCATCAAAGCTCATGGCTATGAAGATCGGGCACCAGAGTGTTGGCAAACAGTGTGAGAGATATGGAAAGTAATGGAGGATGGAATAGGATAACAACTTCAAAAACATCAATAATCATTCCTTGGTTAACAGAACTAGTGGACTCTAGAACGTAAAATATCAATTAAACCCTATTAAAACACTTTTGTACACAAATTAATTTAGTTTTCTGGAACATCAATTTCACCAGCGTTAATAGCGTCGATGATGTCGTGAGGGTTCTTACCTTCAACACGACAACCAACGGATTGGGCAGTACCTAAGATTTCCTTAGAAACAGAGGCCAAGGTCTTACCGAAGGACTTTTCCTTCATTTGTCTGGCAATGTCGAAGATTTCTTCTAATGGAATGTTACCAGAGTGCTTGACGTTCTTTTCCTTTTTTCTATCTCTAGGTGGTTCCTTCAAGGCAGTGATGACTAAGGAAGAGGCAGATGGAACAACAGAAGCGGTGGCTTGTCTGTTTTGGATTGTTAATTTAACGGTAACCTTGATACCCTTGAAGTCCTTGGTGGCCTTGGCGATATCTTCACCAACCTTCTTTGGGGACAAACCCAATGGACCAATCTTTGGGGCCAAGGCGGAGGAAGCACCGACTTCACCACCAACGGCTCTCAAGTAAAGGTACTTAACTTCAGATGGATCGAACTTTGGAGGCATTATGGACTAATCTATCAATAGGTTTACTAAAAAGCCTTTGGGTATACTTTTCAAAAACTGGTAGTGTTATATTTTTCATTGGAAGTATATGAAATTTTTTTCCTCATTGTGCCCCTACTGGAGAATCGAGCAAATGCGAACGAGACTGCAGATAGAGACGATGGCTAACTGTTTCTGTTTTTAAGAGCTAACCTGTTATGGCAGTCACATGACCTCAAGTGAGACTATTCGCTGTTGTTGACAGGAGCAAATGAACTACAGGAAAAGAAACGAGACAAGAGAGTAATCACGTGAAATATGAACCACTAGGGCACCAGCCCTAAAGGACAGTTGCAACCCTGGTGCATATTGCAGCCAGTTATAAGCTACATATATAGCTTACGGCAAACGATTCTATAGATAAGCAGCATTTCACTACGACTGTGCCTATAAACCATATACGCAGAAGTTTAGAGTTTCTAGTTTCCCACAAGATTTCTAAAGAATATACGAAATTGTATATATACTTTACACCTTTTACAACGTTCCATCCAATATTCGTTATCATTAGCTATAGTGTCCCTCCTGGAATATCGTCTCCAATGCGCGAGTCTACGTATTCTATATTGTTATCGTCTTCCACCGTAGGAGCCAACTGTCTCAACATAATGGCTGGATGTTTGCCCAATTCCTGGAGTTCTTTAAAGACAACGACAGGTTTTTCACCAAGCTTGAGGATTCTCTCCTTGTCACCATAACAAATGACCAAGACGTACTTGGACCAGTCGTCACGAGGAATATGGTGTCTTTTCATCGCCTGTTGTAAGATCTTGATACATGAGTCGTCGGTAGAAGCCCTGAGCTGCTTTAGAGGTTCATTAGCAGGAGGAGCGGAAGAAGGTTTGGGCTGTTGACCGATATGTTGGTTACTACCATGCAGTTTTAGTGTCGGTTTGAGAAGAGTTGCGCCAGGCATTGTTCCATTACCAACTGACTTGGATGCCGTGGTTGTTGTTGGCGTAGCGCCCGATGATTTGGTCTCTACTAAACGAGGTCTTACTTGAGAAGCAAACGTTTCTACGTGTGACTCACTGATGCTTCTATTTGACAAACTCTTGGGAATAGTCTGTAAATGGAAGTCGTTATTTGATCGTAGTTCGAGTTTGGGAACAGCCTGTTGAACTACTTTGCCTGTTCCCATAGATAAGATGGATCCTGACGAGAACCGTTTGGAATAAGTAGGACTGGGTAAATTTGTTAAGTTTGATGCGTTGGAGTTTCTATTAGAAGCCGTATTCAACGAGGCTATGTTTCTGAGAGCAAGAGTGTTGGCATTGGAGTTTGAAAGTGTGCTATCATCTTGGTCTGACTTGCTACTCATATAGCTCGTAGTAGGCGAATCCAAAGTAGGCGTCGGAAGCGGTTTCGAGTCTTTCAATAATCGTATCACGGGAATTAAGTCAGTCTTGAGTTTGGTGAAGTTGTCATTGAGTTTTTTCATTTCGATCTGGCTCGGAGAGTCTGGAGAGGACATTTCAGAAAGTGCTTGCTGTTTGGCAAAGACTCCCACTTTCTTTATCATGTCCTTTATCAAAACTGTGGAAAGCTGTAGAGACTCAAGGCCAATATGGTTGTTGTTGATGTTGATGTTGTTTAGTTTGTATTCTGGATCGTTTAGTGATTGGGGAGGATTCTTCTGGTAATGCTGGCATATCAAGTCGTTTATGGATCGTTTTATCGTGAGTCTCGAATGTAGGTTGATGATACCTAGTTCTCTGAGATGTTCAGTCGTCAAGAATGGGAGCAACGAGCCTTCGATATTGTTGTCTAGAAACGCTAGACCAACCGATCGGCTATCGTCAGGCACTACTGAGTTGATAAACGAAGCCACCTGTGCTGGATCCCATTGGAGAAACGAGTCAAGGGTGACAGGCGAAGCCATGGTAAGACGAATGGTTTCAGAGAAATAAATGAGATGGGGGAGACTGTTCTGGACTGATTGACTGGATCAGATGTGTGCTGTATAGTTGTATTGTGGCTATGACAATTAGCGAATATGATATTGACAAACACGAATAATTAGAATATGTTAATGACAAACGGCGGTTGACAAGTTATGACTAAGGACAAGTAATGACTAATGGCTGCAGAGACGATGGGACAGTCTCGATGTTGGAAAGCGTACGATGGGGAATGGCACGATAGATACAGAAAGTGCTAACGTGGCTAGTTAGGTTATAGAAAAGCTACTTGCACGCAACGGTCCACAATCAACAGATGAAGAAGGCTGGTGACTATGACGGTAACCACGAATTCGACAGGGCCAAACTCCAAACGACGCCTTGCACTTTAGATTAGTAGCCGGCTCTCGTCTTATATACATACGAATGTATTCCGGCTACCAAGTCTCTGTTTTTGTATATGGAGAGAAAATATGTAGCACTCGACTATGAGTGCGAAAATTATTTAGCGGATCAGAGATTGAATTTTTCAGCCATCTGCAACAGTCGAGAATGCTACGATAGAGTGCCTCAGCCGGGTATGCCGATGAGACACTGGCAACACATTGCCAGCAACTACGGCTGTCTTCTACTACAAGTAAACCAGCTATGGGTGCTACTGACCGGCTTATGGGGCGCTACCCGGTGGCCGTTTCAGGTGGGTCCATACACGGCAATCGTCTGCCTGAGTTCTGGCCGGGAATGCATGTAGGAGATTTGCTCTTTGTATGGGGCGCGCAATTGCCTTTATTATGGACGTTAGACTGAGCTCAAGCGTGCTATCAGAGCCGATGTGGCCCAGTTGGTGATCTGGAGGGATTGGAAAGGTTTTGGACGAAGAGCTCTCGTTGCTCAATGGTAGGCTGTCGATGCGTGCTTGGTTATGGCTTTTTTTCAGGGTCCGGCACGGGCCGTTTTGTGTAGCAACCTGAAACATCGCATTGTTCTGTAGAAGAAGAGCCAGATCGCAGCGATTACTTGAACCAGCGAAAACGCAGATCTAGATTGCCATTCCTTCTAAACCACTGTTTCTTTCACTTGCCATGTAATTACAAGACCGTACAGCCTCTTGTAGTCAGCTTACATCGTCTCAGTCACATACCGGGTTCATATTTCTTCTGTGTTCCCATTTTCACCTTTGTAAATTTCCTCACACTACTATTGTCCTGTCTAGTTACAGTAATCTTATCTAACTATGGCGCACTCCACAATGCAGATTCTAGAGCCGATTGTTAGCCATGTCAAAAAGACATCCAATTCTTCGACACAAGACACCACGGCTCACCTCGTCGTCAATGCCGTTCCCTCTAGCCTCCCCTCAGGTCGGAGTTATCCATTCATATGGCTACAACAGAACAGCCTTTGAGTTCACTTCCACACTCCACGACCCAGCACCGAATGTTCTACTCTTCGTGGCTGGCCTCACGAACGGTATCCTCGATGTACCCTATCTCCCCCAGCTCGCTGAAAAGGTGGCCAAGCTCTCTACCAAAGACGGAAAATGGGTCCTTTTCCAGATTATCGTGACGTCGTCCTATGGTGGATGGGCTACCTCGTCGTTGAAAAACGATACCAGAGACATCGCCAAGTTCATTTCCTACTTGCGCTCCCTGGCCGGAGGCTCCCGAAATAAAATTGTGCTCATGGGCCACTCCACGGGTTGCCAGGATACAATTGAGTATCTCTCGAAAAAACAATATGAACCCAACTTTGCTGCTCTGGCCAGAATCGATGCTGGTATCTTGCAAGCTCCCGTGTCAGACCTGGAAGCCTTGCAATTGAACTCAAAAGTTTCCAAGGACAAATTCGGGGAGATGCTCAAAGAAGTTCGCGAAGAATATCTCAAGAAGGGTAAGTCTAGTCATGTCTTGCCAGATACCTATAGCAAAATAGTTTTCAATACTCCCATAACCGCGTATAGGTTTTATTCATTGGCCAGCGAAAGAGGAGACGACGACTACTTCTCGTCGTACTTGACCCCCCAGGATTTCAAGGAATCCTTCGGTAAAGTGAATGCTCCACTTCTTATTCTTTACGGATCAAAGGACCAGTTTGTTCCTGACTTCGTTGACAAAGAGAAGCTTATAGATGGGTGGAAACAAGCTACCGACCCCAAGTACTGGAGTCTGCTAAGCAAAATTCTTCAAGGTGCTACGCATGATGTAGGCGAGGGTTCAGACGAAGGAGCAGTCGAAGATCTAGTAAATACAGTGTATAAGTTCATTGATTCATTATAGGCTCTACGTAAGATACTTTCAATATTGCTGTATTCTATATATTGTACTTTTAGTCATCACCTACTCTATAAACATCTATTAATTTAATCAAGCCTTCGTAGTACTGCTTTAGACTGAGCTCATCCGTCATTATCTGGTCATAATTCTGTACGTGTTGCAAACTACTAAATAGTCCAAAGAACCCTTTGTTCTTCTTAGGAAGACGGGCTTCCTCATATTCTGCCTGGAGATCCTTTTCAATTGGATTCAATCTGGAAATGAGAAATCTACCCTGTGAATGTCCGGTCTGAGTCACTATGATCTTGGGAGTCACTGGTCTCGGCAGGTTCTCAAGCAATCGATCTACACTATCCAATGATTCTATAATTCTTGAGTCTCTTTCGTCGACAAGTATGTCGTTATTCGAAGGATGAAGTTTCAATTTATTGTTGGCATCGCTGATGAGATAGATTGTAATTGAAAATGTGGTATCCAATATGAGGAATGTTCCACTTGCAAATTTCAAGCAGTTGGAATCCAATAGAATCTCATCTAACTGGCCAGCTGTCAACTGAAAAAGCTTTGGTTGTATCGCAGTTAGAGAAGCTGAATAGCTGAGCCGAAGAAATGACGAGTGATAGTAGGCCGTCTCATCTGGACTAGAATTAAATATTCTAATTAAAAATGGATTCCTTCTCAAATTGTAGATGTAAGAAGGTAAGTTTCTGAAGTTTTCATTGATCTCATAAATCTGTAGCAATCTAAGATAAGGGTTAGAGTCTCCCATTTTGCGATTTACTTTCACAGACAAACCTCCAAAATTCTTCAAAAGTTTTACAATCACTTTGTCAATAGTTTTAATCAAGTTGTCAAACCTATCATAACCCAACGCAGTATCAATCTTGTTGATTAAGAGTCTTGCAAGCAATATCGTCCAACAGTCCTGGTCGAAACTCATCAAAAGCTCACTTTCTTTGAGAACCTCACTTTTGGTATTCAGAACCTTGACGTCTCCATTGGACAATCTAATCTGGTTTCGTAACAAAATGGACAAAGTAGTTGACTTCTTGATTGTCGTTATACGAAGTTTCCAGACACGTTGATTGACATCCCAAAATTTCAACTGAAACTGAATGTAAACTTCACTAGTTCCAAATGGCTTCAAATATTTCGAAGACCTAACAGTGTTCATTTCTAAGAAAAATGACATTGTATCTTCGCATGTCAAGGAATTGAACAACCATCTGTTCGTGAAATTTCGCTTCAGATTGGCCGAGTCAAAATTAGTTATTGTGTCTGAAATCTTGTCATGATACTTCTCATAGTGTTTCTCGGCCGCTCCATAGGAAGAAGGTAACGCATATCCACCACTGAAGATCAACTGTGAAACTTTCAAGTCCTTGGAGGTAGAAACCTGCAAACTGCTCATATAGTGCCTGTTTTCGGATTGAATGGCTGCTAAAAGATCAGACTTGAAACGAGAAGAGGTAAATGTTTCGTACAAATGAATATTGCCCATAGTTGCATTTGAGAGGGCTCTCATTTCACAAATACCAACTTGATCCAATGATCCAGAAAATATATCAACACTCCATCTAGGAGCTGTGGCAAGAATATCATACTCTGTCGTCTTGGTAGATGGACTCTCTCCAATTGCCTTAGCTTTAGCAAATGTTTGTCCACATGCAATATGTGATAACGTCTTGTAGAACAGCAGAGAAGATACAAAGTTAGTTGACTTCATTTCTTGAATATCTTTATGAGAACAGATTGTCTCTGAAGAGTCAGCACTAATAATACGTCCAGGTTGGTTAGTGCAAGGTCCACTTGCAAGGAAAAGTACTTTCCCAAGACTGCTCTTATGGACGGCATTGGCTAGTATGACAGTACTGATATAAATAGCCAATCCTGAAGAACGCGATGCCTTGTAGGAGTTGATGAACTTTGGAGATAACGAGGATATAGTCTCTAGTACCTTAGCTCTATGTAAGCCAACCTCCACAAAGATGCCCTTGGTATAAACTTCACTTTTTTTGTAGTCATATGGAAGGGAATCGTAATGGATCTGAAGTTTGTTCAATACCTTTTCGACATATTTCTGGCCCCAAACTTCCTTGTAGGAGAACTTATTAGCACCAGAGGCCACTAAAGTATCCTTTGGAAAGCCAGTATATTTTCCCAGGTTAAGATTATACACTTGCACTGATTCTTCATAAGTTATTAATCCTATAAGACAACTTTTGGGCAAGGCTTCTATAGTCAGAGCAAGCGTCAGCTTCAATTTTTCAAACGAATCGTCACCAGAATGATCTATATGCTGGTACAAGTCTACAACGAGTAAATAGACAAGGGGCAGATCTGGCGCAATTTTGTTGCCTATATCCTCTGGAAGCTCGTATAGTACTGTTGTAGAAGTTGGTCTCCATTCGATGGGCCAATCTTCTACTGAGGCTGTCTGTAAGGGTAATGTACAATCTTTAGGTAATGAAGTTCTTTTTTCACAGAAGGGGCACCACCACATGCCATTGGTACGGTCGAGCTTAATGTAGGGGTTGACGTAGTTGCCACAAGTGTCGCACGATAAAGGATTTGCAGCTACATGTGGAATTGGCATCAAATTGCAACTTCTGACATGCATTGGAGTGTAGAGACATCCCAAAGGTGTGGCTAAACGAGAGGCTTCTAGCCGTGTGGAGGGAAACAAATTCCAATTGAACCGAACGCCATCAACATCATCCGACTGGGTCCATTTGCTATTCATTGTCGCACGCCAGAAATGGCTTTGAATTGCAAGTGCTTATGACTTTGGTTGTGAAATTGCATCAGAATCAGAAAAATCTCAGATTTAGTATAATTGGTCGTGTACAGGCATATAGAGATAACGTTAGTCTATTTGCTACTGATATGAAGATTGCAACATCGCGACATTGGAAACATGGAGCCACGACACGCGACATATCTTATCGAACTCCTACTTTTCAGATTCTACCAAAGAGATTCGTACAACAAATTGGAAATGATTCTCCAAAGACAATATGCTTTATTTCCTGTAGTGTCTTCTAAGTTGATTTTTACTACATTTCGTTGTTGTTCACTCTAGTCACTCTATGTCACCCTCGTACGATGTGGATTGAATTGCCAACCATTGTCACAATATTAGACGTTTGCTACATGATGTTGATGTGCCACAGATCTCTGTGACAATTATATGGATATAGAAATAGAAATAGATCTAAATTCGGTTTTACGTCTCCATTGGCCATCGCTTCGGGTCTCGGATCGGTGGAAGAATATCCGAATACACAGCTCACTACATCAAGCACAATTATCAACACTCTCAACAATGGTCTAATGGTGTTACCGTTGTGGAGAAATCGCTCGTTGGGATATGAGCAATGTGTTAGGATTTTTTTCTACAAAATACGTAATAGCCATGGGCAAGTCCTACATTGAACTGAGCCATAACGGGGTCTCTATCGATGCAGTTGCAAACGAATTGGTATTTGTAAGCAAATACTTCCCAAAGAGTACATAATCCCGAACCAATTGTGCTTTGCATACTGCTTACAGTCTTAGTTCCAGCAGATCAGAAAAATGGGTTTATTCTCACTGTGGAGACTAGTGCCACAATTATGACATGGTGCATGGAAATTTCCATAGTTGCAGCACAGATCGCAAATCTGGTTGCAACTCCATGCACTACTGTTTGCAAAATATGTACCAAAGGGATAACCAGACTATATATATGGCAAGGAGTCAGCCTCAATATCCAGATTGATTCAAGATCTAAAAAGTCTATAACAAGATCTCAATAGCTTCTACAGAAAGATCTACTCAATTGCAACAATGGCTCCAGTTCGTTACTCTAACCCAAACACTGTCTACAGCAGAGTTGAAGACGAAGACGCAGACCACGAAGGCTACTTGTCTGTGGCTAAGGAATTCAAGGTCCTTTCCAAGGCTCCAGACTACTTGCCAACCTGGAATAAGGCTGAAAAGTACGAGCCTTTGCAATTCCAAGAGCACATTGATGCCGGCTCAAAGGCTGACCCAGCTCTTCCAAACTTGTTTAACAAGGCCACTGAGTTCAAGACCAAGAACATCACCCCAAAGTTGGGAACGGAAGTCTTTGGCGTTCAGCTTTCTGAATTAGACTCTGCCGGTAAGGATGAGTTAGCCTTGTTTGTGGCAAAGAGAGGTCTCGTTGTCTTCAGAGACCAAGACCTTGCTTCTAAGGGTCCAGCCTTCCAAACTGAGTTCGGCAGACACTTTGGTCCTTTGCACATCCACCCAACTTCTGGTGCTCCAAAGGACCACCCAGAATTGCACGTTGTGTACAGACGTCCAGACGTCAAGGATCTCTTTGAACACAGAAACAATTTGGTTGGCTTCCACTCTGATGTTACCTACGAATTGCAACCTCCAGGAACTACTTTCCTTGCTGTCGTCGAAGGTCCAGCATCTGGTGGTGACACCTTATTTGCCAACACCGTTGAAGCTTACAACCGTTTGTCACCAGAATTCCAAAAAAGATTGGAAGGTTTGCACGTCTTACACAGCGCTGTTGAACAAGCTAACTTTTCCAGAAAGAACGGTGGTGTCGTGAAGAGAGCTCCAGTGCAGAACATTCATCCTTTGGTCAGAACTCACCCAGTCACCGGTGAAAAAGCTCTTTTTGTGAACTCTGGTTTCACCAGAAAGATTGTTGAATTGAAGGAAGAGGAATCTGACTACTTGTTGACCTTCTTATTGAACCATATCAACAACTCTCATGACTTGCAAGCAAGAGCCAAGTGGGAACCAAACTCCGTTGTTGTCTGGGATAACAGAAGAGTGGTCCACTCTGCAATCTTGGACTGGGACACCAGTGAAGCTAGATTGGCCTACAGAATCACTCCTCAAGCTGAAAGACCAGTCTACGACTTGAAGGACTTGAACACTCCAGATGAGAACAAGTTGTACAACGGTCCAGACTACCAGTAAGTATTATGTTCTTTTTGGGTTTTTTCTTCCAGGTGAAGATTACAAAAAATTAATAGTTTTAGTATTTCAATGAATCTTTCTTTTACATAAATTTCATAAATTTGATTAATCAAATAAGTATCAAACAACAAAGATTACTTTTTGAAGTCCTTGAAATCGTACGAAACAGCATGATCTGTTCCCTTGACAAAGGCACAGTTACCCTGGTCGATTTTAACTGGCTCAGCTTCTGGTCGGATGTCAAATTCAAAAATATCAATGGGGATTCCAAGGGTAGTACATGCATTTGGAACATCTACAATACCAGCAATGTGTCCTTCTACTGGGGCAGTTGACAAGAATAAGTAGATCTGGTAATCATTGTAACCAAATCTTCTTAAGTACTCAATTGCTCTGATACAAGCTTGTCTATAGGCCGTGGTAGCACACAAGAACTTCTGTTCGCCTTCCTCGTCAACTGAGAATCCTTCAAATGTCAAGTACCTTGAAGGTCCATACAGGTTGGGGACATCTCCTGGAATGAACATGGGAGACTTCAAAGATAACTTTTCCATTCCACCAGGGATCACTTTACAATTTATAGTTAATACTCCAGGCATCTCAATTGCTCCACAGAAGGATATTTCACCATCACCTTGAGAAAAGTGCAAGTCTCCTACAGAGAGCTTAGCACCATCTACGTAAACTGGGAAATAGCATTTGGAGCCTCGCGAAAGATTCTTGATGTCACAGTTCCCTCCATGCTCTGGTCTTCCAGGTATAGTTCGTGCTCCTTGATTGGCTATTTTTTCAGCCAAATCGCCAGTTGCCAGACCGCCATGAGCATTCATCGAAAGGGGAAGATTTGCAACCGCAGTATCGTGTGCATGCTGCTCTGCAGCAACAAGTTTTCCTTCACGTGCAGTCCATTCAGCCAATACTTCGGCAGAAGGTGCCGTTCCCATAATACCAGGATGGATAAGACCGGTGAACTTGACATTGGGGATATGTCTGGATGTGGCATGGATACCTTCCAAATCAAAGATAGCCTTGGCTGCTTCAGGATAAAATTTGTCAAGGAACCCTCCGCCATTGGTTTTGTGGAATATCCCACAATATCCCCATGGTTGTCTATCTAAAGGTTGTACGTCTTTGATTTCAACAACGAGGACATCCCCAGGTTTGGCTCCTTCAATATTGAATGGCCCAGACAAATAGTGGATTCTTGACAAGTCTACGTTCTTGATGTCATCTGCATCATCAGAATTGATGATCTGGTTTCCTGTCCAGTCCAAGCACTCAACCTTGACAGTTTCCCCCGGCTTGATGGATTCAGTAAACGGAACATCGGGGTGCCATCTATTGTGTACTTGAGGCTGCTCGTCACCTGGCTTGGTCAAATCGACCTTGGTTACATAGCGAATTGCTTTGCTCATTTTCTAAAGTTCAAGTGAAAAGGAAATTTATAAAACTTTACACCCTCTTCAATATTGCAACTTTTCAATTCTATTGTGAAGAACTTTGGCAGTAAAAGCTGTATTTGGCTATTTATACATATTTAATTCTAGTCCGGGTTGAAATTCGTTATCTAGATTTCACCATTGGGGTCGCACCAATTTTCCTATCTTGTCACAAGGTTGCATTATACTTGAGATAGGGGATTCAGCCAGCCAATGAAATTGTTCCGCTTTGTTCCTTGAAAATCGTGATTCGATCTAAAAGGGTTTCTTTAAGCGTATAAATATGATGTGATTAAATAGGGGATAGTATGTAGACATCTTGTCGCTTATGAAAATAGCCGTAAAAATAAAGGGGGATGATCTATAAATCAGGAGATTTCTGCTCCTCTTACAGATTTGCTATGTTGAATAATAATTGCAGCATATTAGTTATAATCCATTGGTGGGAGTATCCACCTTCCTAGATATATATCTTTGTTTTACCTCATATAATGACTAGTTAGTGAACAAGAAGAAAAACAAAAACGCTCTCTTTTCGCAGTCTGCTTGCTAGAAATTATATATAACAATCATATGTTCCATATCAGTGCTCATTATTTTTATTCAAAATCACTTTATTGATATATCCTCAGAACTTTTTACATAATGCAATGACAAATTAACATTAACGTAATTTTTATTTCACACTTGGAAGTATCAATTTATTGAATTTCGTCCAAAACAATATGATTAGAAACATAATAATTGGAAATAATATTCATAAATCTTCACATTCAAAACTTAATAACGAGAATACAGACTGAATTCGAGGTGGAATTGGAACCATTCTTATACAATTAAGGAATAAATCTTCAATAGGAATATTTGATTGTTTTTACAAAAAATGACTTGTATTGAAGTCGAACCTAGCTACATAGTATATAGATCGATCTCTAATTCATATCGAAAAATGGAGGAATTGGAAATTAAAAAACAAGCTGATACGACCTATAGATTAGGTTATACTAACTTTTTTTTAACGAAATGGCATGTATTACGAACAATATCTAACCTATTGACTACATAGTCTATAAATTATCCTCGAAAAGACAATTCACGTGCTGAAAAGCACGTGAATTCAAGATCCTAATATATCCAAGCGTAGGAGATTTAACAGTAATCCGATATAGTGTAACGGCTAGCACGGTTCGCTTTCACCGAGCAGACCCGGGTTCGACTCCCGGTATCGGAATATTTTTTATTTTGAATAACATTTATCACGTGACAGAGATGTGCATCGCATATATTTTTCTTCATCTTTATGAATAATAGTATTAAAATGAATTTGATCTAGTTGATATAAACAATAGAAAACTTCAAGATGGCCCCTAGACAGTCGAAGACCGCCAAGAGGAACAAGTCGCAAAACAAGACGCGTGCCAACGAGTCCGAAGTATTTTCAGATGCCTCTGCCAGAAATCTTATGGCCAACCAGCCTAAGCTTACAGAAAAGTCGAAGGTCAAGAAGTTAAGTAAAAGAGTAGTCAAGAAACAACAAGCGAAGATAAGATTGTATGGCGCCAAAAATGGAAAGGAATATCGCGAAGACCAGCTTGACATACCCACACTCAACAAAGCTATCATACCTGGTGTTCGTGCCAAAAAGGGAAAAAAAGGCAAGAAGTTTGTAGACGACAATGATACTTTGACCTTGTCCAGATTGGTCAAGTCTATCAACGATAAGTATGATGTCGTAAACGAAAGCAAGTTGGAAAAGTCCAGAAGATTGGAAGAATTGCGAGAATTGAAGAAGAAGGAAATGGAAAGAAAGGAACAACAAAAGATGGACAAGTTGGAAGGAAAGAAGTCTGAATTGAAAAATAAAGCAGCTGTAGCGAGGTTGAACAGAAGAAAGAACGCCAAGGCAGCCAAGAAGGCTGAAGAGGAGGAATCTGATAGGCCAAAGAAGAAAAAGACAAAGAGCGTTTCTTTTGCCTGATCACGGAGTTTTCAGACTTCTAAACATTTGCATAATAGCCATGGCTCATACATTTGATGTCTTCATATTATTGTTGCTACATTCGATTGGCAGCCCAAAAACTCACTTCTGCATAAATTTCAACAGTATATTTACACTCTAGAAAAGTATTCATATATATTATTATATACTAATCTAATCATGAGATTTCGATATATTCCTCTTACATTCATTTTCTTATTCATTGACTGATTGATAAGTATAATAAGCCATTTCTACTATAATTTGATGCTCTATCAATATGTCGCAAGCAGAAATAGGGTTAAATTTATTTATATGTAAAGTCAATGTGAAAATCTATTTGATAATCAAGTCTATGTACAAGAAGTAACTACAAGGCTATTTGTATGGGTTCTTTTTAGAGGTTATTCAAAATCTAAATGAAGCTCTTCTTTTTTCAAATGCTTCTTGTCTCTTCTTATTGAACCACCAGCCGTAGAATATACCCACAATAGAACCTCCAAGATGGGCTGCATAGTCGTAAGTTCCCCATCTCAATATGGTGCCGGCGATATTCCAACCAGTCAAGCCCAAGAACAAAGTCCATGCTCCACCCGGAATTGGAATGAAGAAAAATCCTATAGGAGCATGAGGGAACAAGTACGAAAAAGCACCCATGACAGAAAAAATAGCCCCAGAGGCTCCCAAAGAAGCCGTAGCCAATGACGATCTCATCAAAGTTGGAATTGCTATAGAGACAAACGAAGATAAAACGGCTGCGTTAAGATACAATACTGCAAAATTAGCTACACCTATAGTTGCAGCTAAAGAAGTACCAAACGATTGCAAAACGAACATGTTTACAAAGAGATGCATAAAGCTCTGGTGCGAAAATGATGAACCTAACATAGCCCAGTTAGTCTGAAGACGGTCTTTGACGATAATGGCGTATTTGTGCACAAATCTAGATAAAGCTGGCACTCTCCACATCAAAAAGACTCCACCATTGATTGCTATTAAACCATACACAAAAGTGGAAGGGTGTCTCTTAAAGTAAGCGAATGGAGTATAATTGAACAAATACGGAGTGGCGATAGTGGTTCCAAGACAAAAAAGTGCTGTAAAAATAGCTGGTCCTTTCAACTTGTTCCATCTGGTATTGTTATAGTACCGGTTGTATCTGTTCCATGTATCATTTCTAGCCAATCTGCGAGAACAACTCACAAAAGTTCGCTTCGTATGCGACAAAGAAATAGATGAGAGCCTCAGAAACGGATTCATGGACGACTGGAGGATATGGATGTTGGAACTCATTGAGTTCACCTGAATTAGTGGCAATTTGAATGAGGATGGCTCAAGCGAGCGCTTCATGTTACCTATAGAAAGAGAGACAAGATTTGCATTATTGAAAAATGAAATTTTGCCTGATCTGGCACCAAATGGCCTAATCAACAGGATTTTGAACATGTGATCGTTAGGTGGAAAAGCTGACGTTTAAATGGAAAGATGAAGTAGTTATTAATTCAAGATCTGTAATTGAGATTTTTCATTTGAATGGTATTCGCACTGAGAAAATTATTCGAATTAATTTATACATAATGGCTGCGAAAGATTGTACGAAATCATCTTTTTATTTAATAGAATCATCTGTGGTATTTGCTAGTTTCGAGACACTCCACAACATACTACTTTTGAAGAATTTTACAGTAAATCTTAATTATAATACCTATGGTCTTGTTCTATCTATTGTACATGCCTATGGCAAATGCTAAAGTTCATCAAACTCATCCTTCTTGTCCTCAAGCTCGATCTTTCCCTTACCGGTCAACCTGGCTGCTGCTAACTGCTGAGTAGCTACCTGCTTTCTCACCTTATTAGTCATCTTCTCGATTTCTGCTTCTGCAGACTCTGAGTCTTGCTCGGCATTTTGCATAACTAACCTTCTACCAAGCAAGTGAACTCCTTCCAATTGGTTCATGGCATTCTCAGCTTCCTTCAACAAGTTGAATTCTACAAAGGCAAAACCTCTGGCAGATTTGTCGAATTTCTTTGGTACTCTCACAGACTTCAATTGACCGAAAGCACCAAATAATTCCACAATATCCTTTCTGGTTGCTTCAAATGGTAAGTTTTTGATGATAATCTTGTTGGATCCAGATTTCTTAGCCTTAGGAGCTGCTAGAGAACTACCTTGTCTATGAGAAAGCTTCAACTGCAACTTGTGTCCCTCCAAAACATGTCCGTCCAAAACGGAAATGGCAGCGTTGGCTTGTTCTTTGGATCTGAATTCTACAAACCCAAATCCCATACTCAATACACCACCAGAATTCTTCGGATCTGGTTTCGTCTTGATAGTGGCAACAACAAATCCAGCCAATGAGTTGAAGAGCTCTGTCAATTGTAAGGCAGTTGTAGAGAAGTTCAAGTTCTTCACAAATATTGAAACTGTTGGACCTTCAATTTCATTTTGTTCTTGTTCGTTCTTGGAAGATTCTCCTAATACATCGCTGGCTGTAACCTTGACTTCCACAGCAGTTTCAGTCTGCTCTTGCTTGTCAGCAGTTTCATGTGCAGAAGGTTCACGAGTGAACAAATCTTTTGGCCCCTTTTCTAGATATATAATACTCTTTTTGAATCTTCTGTATGCTAATTTGGTGAATGCCGCTCTTGCAGCTGGTGCGTCACGAAACTCTACGATGGCAATGGTACCAGCTGGAGGCATCAACATTCTCTTCAAAGAACCATATTGTGTGAACATCTCACCAATTTCATCAATGGTGGTTCCATATGGAAAGTTCTTCACAAGAATAACCTTGTCGTCTCTCTCCTTTCTGTCAAAAGTAGTCAAGTCTACACCCCTATCTTCAAAGTACTTTCTGACGTCACCGATTACATGAGCTTCTGCCAAAGCTTGTTTAACAGCAGAAGAGGAATTCTGCGGATCTATCAATTGAGATTTCGAAACTCCCATCTTGGCAGCTACAGAATCCAATACAGCATCCGTGTTCATATAAAGCGAGTTCCAACTAAATTGACCTTTAGAAGCTTGTGCTTTCTTCTTCAATTCACGCTGTTTCTTCAAGGGCAAATTCTTGATGTCAAATTCATCTAGTCTGTGATCCTTCTTCTTCTCTCCTGGTAAAATATGCAATAAACGACCTTGGAAAATCTGCTTATCTAAAGCTTTGTAAGCTTGAACGGCTTCAGAATTGTTTTCAAACTGAACGTACACAAATCCCTTGGACTTACCGGTACGGGTATCTACAGCAATATGTACTTCCTGAAGAGATCCAAATTTTTCAAAAAGATCTCTGAACTCTGCTTCTGTCGAGGTGTACAAGATGTTTCTGATAAACAAACGACCTGTCTCTGCAATTTTGGAAGCTGTGACTTCCTCTATAGACTCGACTTCTTCTATTTGTCTCTGAGGTCTTGGCCTGTGTTCAACATATTCAGACATTTCTTCATCTACTTCTTCTACGGCTTCCTTCTTTTCTTCTTCGTTGTCTCTGATACGGATACGTCTCGACTTCAACCAGTCCAAGTCGGAGACGTTTTCATCATTAGCAATGTCAGCAGTTTCTTCGTTTTGATTTTTGTTTCCTGGCTTTTTCAAGTCGCTAAAGCTCATCATTTCTTCCTCGTCTTCTTTGTCTTTTCTGTTGGCTACAAAGTCGTCGTATTCATCATCACTCTCGCCCTCACGTGCCTGTTTTACTTCATACTTCTGGTCAAACTCTTCTCTGGTACCACTGTCTTGCTTAGCTAAGGCTTCTTCAAGTGCAGCAGCCGAAGGGGCTCCTGAACCATCAGCTGTAGAATCATTTGCCCAGGATTTGACTTGATGCGAGGGCTTCATAACTTCAATAAACTCTCTTAATTTAGGATTAGCAGCGATTTCGTCGTCTATGTTGCTAACATTTTTTCTTTGTCTCTTCTGATGTTGTTCGTGTTGAAACAATCTTTCTTCCTGTTCTCTCAATCTCTCTTCGTTTTGTCTCTTTCTGTCCTTAAACGACATCGGGACCTCTGGATCAGAAAAGGTTTTCGCCAACTCGACATCGATTCTGGAGGTGTCTATGAAGGACTTGTTGAAGAAAGAAGCTGCCTTTTCGGCATCTTCAAAGGACTTATAACCCACGAATGCAAATCTTCTGGACTCTCCATTTCTCTTTTTCATCAATTTGACATCAGTAACATCGCCCTGCTTTCCGAAAAATTCCCTTAATTTATCCTCAGTATAATACTTGGGGAGTCCCTTTACGATCAAACGAGACATTTTTGATAAACAAATACAGCTGATAGTCAATGGTTAGAAGACAAGAAACTTTGAATTCTTCTAAATGTAGGAGCCCTTCTCATCTATCTGAACATCTGCAAAATAAAAAAAAATTGAGCCGCACTGAAGTGATGTGAGCCGCACACTTTCCAGGAGTAGGAAGCTCATTTTGCAACTACTAACCGCTATACTATCTTCGGAATGAAAAATGTAGACCAATATCCCTACTTCTTATTGCCAGAAGACTTTCACAAATCATAACCTGAGAACAGTTTCAATCAATATATAGAATCAATATGGAGTTGTTGAACCATTTGGGGGTGATCCCCCAGTATAATCTGAGATTCTTAACGAGAGTTCGTGGATTTGCAATTATGTATATTCTCCTAAAGGCAATAATATTATACCATTTCATCCATGTATTCTGTTATTTCTTGGCCTATCTGGTTCCAGACACTTCCAGAAATATCAAACGCATTTCTTCAGTTCTGTTCTGGCAACTTTGCATTTATTTCATGGTATGTTCATAATTTGATTAATTGAAATAAATAATTGATAACTAACAAACTAGAAACAAAACAATGTGCAAATAAATGTCTCAGGCGAAGATATTGACTCCGACAGTGCCTTGTTGATTTGCAATCATAGATCCCTTGCTGACCATATTATAATAGCATATCTTGCGAGATACGCCAATAATAATGCAAAATCCACAAAGGAAGAACCGAGTGATCAGAATAACCTTACCCTTCCCGAAATCAATTTTTTTTCCTGGTTCCTCCTCTGGAAAGTTCCAAACATTAAGCTTCTCTTGAACTTTGCCAAGTGTGATGAGAACTGGGAACTAGAAGACGATCTCATATGTTCAGTATTCGAAAAATCCATGTCCAGCAAGTTTCCACAGTGGATAGTACTCTTTCCTGAAGTGAATATTTGGTCACAAGAAAACTCTTATTTGCAAAAGATCCAAAGTGAAAAGTACTTTCTACCCACGCTTTCCAATTTACTCTATCCACGATTTTCTGGCTTTTTCAACGCTGTTCATGCCATTAAATCAGCTTCTACATACAGATTTAACGAGTTACTTGACATCACTATTGCGTACCAACTGTCCGAGGTGCGTGAAGATGATTCAAAGTTGTATACTCCTACACTTATGGAAATCTTTGCCAGTGATTCACAAATCACAGTTACAATTAATATTCAGACAAAACCAATATCTAGGATTCCAATTAAAAGAGTAAAGCTCGAACGGTATCTTGAGCACGCATGGAGAAGTAAAGACGAACTCCTCACTCAACTCCAAGAAAGTACCAAGAAATCTTCAGAAACAAACAAACTGGCTGAAATTACAATAAATAGTCCCACATCTATACAAAACCTGGAAGTGAGCTGAAGTTATTAATAAAAGCATACATTCTCGTGTTTAATCTTCTTGAATCTTGCTTATTGGTAATCTGAAGATCCGAGAATTTTGCTGTTCATCCCTTTGAACTCGGTAAAAATGGTCCGTGAATTTACCTCCATTAATATGAGTCAAGAAGTTTTCATCGTGAGTGATGACAATTAATTGAAAGTTTCTTTGCGCTTTTCTGTATTCGATAATATTATTAAGTGCTTCCGCTAATGCTTCAGAATTTTCATGATCCAAATTTGTTGTTGGCTCATCAAGTGCGATGATACCACAGTTGACCCCAAAGCATTCAGCAAGGGCCAATCTGATCAATATACTGGCTAGAACCTTCTGCCCAGCAGAGCAACGACCACGCATATCCAACTCATTGCTATTCTTGTACATAACAACTCTATAATTGTATGATCTATTTCCTTTGGCTTGTAAGTTCACATCGCTCTTGATTGCTATAGTAGATATATCTGAACCCTTGTAAGTTTGTGACCATAGTTCACCCAATATTCTATTGATATCTTCCATCTTAATGCTATGATATTTCATAATAGCATTGTCAAGAGCTTTTGAGTACGTTTGAATATCGTCAGAAATGAACATATTGGTTTGAAGCTTTATCCATTCCGAACGGTATATCTCATTCACGTTCTTGAAATCAGTTTCAAGCTCTTTCTGTAATCCCTTAATTTGATCTTTGATCTGCTTAACTTCCCCAATCTTTCCCGCATGTTCCGATGTCAAGTTCGTAATTTCTTGTCTCAAGCTTCTGGACCTTTCTTGATATTCTTCCTTTCGAGCCTGAGCCTTTTCGATGTCCAAAGCCACTATTTCATCACATATCTCTTCCAATTTACGCAATTGTCCTCTATACTCTAGATTAGCAATGTAATGATGTTTAGAGTCTTTGAAATTCATTACTTGCGACTCAAGACTTTTGATTTCAGCACGAACATCTTTTACTTCTTCTTCCAATTCATCCATCTCTTTTTTAACTCTCTCTTGCTCAGATACATTTTCCCTGAGCTTGTTGATATCATGAGTTTCATAGTCTTTGATTGCTGCAGATAATAGAGTGAAAACTTTCAAGATTTCATCACTTTCAAATAGTAATCTTTGCTTCGAATCTAATACACTTTTGTTGGATTCTTTAGTAGTAAGAAAGTCTTGTGAAAGTTTATCTCTATTCTCATATAGTAGCGTCAACCTCTCTTTGGAGTTCGAAAGAGTTTCTCCTAGCAGAATTTGTTTTTCTTCAAGTTCTCTTATGCTATTCTTGATATTCTTGACATCGGCAAGTGATTTCTCCAAATTGCTAATTGTCAATCTGGTATCCTTAACTTTATTCTCAAATCTTTGGATTTCTCTTTGAATATCGTGTTTGGCTTCTGTATCACCAGTTACCTCTAACCTAATAGATTTGATTTGTAAGGACTTCAGTTGTTGCAATTTCTGTAACTCGGAGATAGAAAGCACAACCGGTCCAAACCCTTCAATTTCTTCTACTACTTCCTTGATTTGACTTTGCAATTCACAAATTTCACCATTAAGTCGCACAATTTCGCCTAATGGCTTTCCCAATAGAAGAACGTCATCTTTCTTGTTGCGCAATTCTTCTAAAATTTCTTCATGTGTTTCAAGATCGAATTTCTGCTCTTCATAAGTCGCGTTCAATCCTTCTAGCTTATTGCCAATTTCCAAGGAACTTTCCATGGCATCCCTATAAGATAAAATTTGCGAATTTATAGATTTCACGGACTCCAATTCTTTCTTGATTTCTTTAGCTTGCTCTTCGGTTTCCTTGATCTTTTCCACCTTGACGCTGCGCTGAAGCTCGTCAATAAATTTCTTCAATCCAGCAGAGTCAAATGCTCTCTTACACAATAAACAATGCTTCTCTTTCTCAGCAATAGATATAGCAGTGATATTAAATTGCCTCGTAACTTCAGAAGTATTAACATCTTCTAGAACATTTCTGTAACTATTTTCCAAATCCTCCACCACACTTTCATAGGTATCTATTTCACCTTCATCAATCACAACAAGAATCTCATTCTTAAGAGCAACAATTTTCTTCTCTGTATCTTCTTTCGAAATTTTCATAGATCTAACAAGAGCAGTTATCGAATCTGCCTCTCTAGAGATGGTAGAAACTTTCGACTGTTGAGTTTCAAAGTCTCTTGTGACTTTCTCTGTTGCAATTTCGTAGGTAGATTCGCAAGATTGAACTTCCAAACCTGTCCCAATTGCAGTCTTGTACGATTGTGTAGTAGCAGCCAAGGCATCTTCAAGATACTTCTTCTTTGTCGTTAGTGATTCTTCTAACATATTCAATCTAGTTTTAATATCTGATTGTTTGTTACTCGTTGTGATTTTCTTTGATAATTCTTCTACTTCAAATTCCAACTTGGATAACAACCCATTCATTTCTTCAATCTTAGAATCCAATGCCTTAACTTCATTCTTCGCCTTTTTGTTTTCTAAGGTTGATAATGTTAATTTTAAATCATCTTCCTTTAATTTTAGTTCGTTTTCGTCACTATTTGAAATTTCGATCTTGTTTCTAAATGTAGTTAATTTTTGTTTAGTAGAATGAATATCATTGTTGCAATAATCTTTGAGTTGTTCTTCTCTAATGATAGAATCTTGTAATACTTGTATCAGTTGTTGTTTCTCAACCTCTATGCTTTTAAATAATAATGATGCTGACCTGAAATCGGCTCCAAGCTCTTTGTTCTTTATGTCTAAGACTGATTTGAAGCTAGCGAACTCCTTGGAATTGTTAGTGCCGCTTTGAAAATTGTAACTGGTGGCGTTATCTGAGATCAATTTAACCATCCTCTCCATATTTTGCGTGTACTGTGCTTCCTTTTCTTTGAGAGTACCATCTAGTCTAATCAAGCCATTTAATTCTGTCTGTTTATTCTTGATGCTGTTTACGTGACTTTCAGAAGCGACTTGTAGTTTCACTAAACTTCCTTCAAGTTCCTTTGCCTTGTCGTTGAAGCTTTCGATCATGCCAAGTAACTCTTCGTCAGTTGCTTCATCAATATAGTCTATGCTATCTTTCATTCGCTCTACCTGTTCTTCTACGCTCCTCTTCTGTATTTTTAAGGAATCAAATGTGCTCAAAGTCTTCTGAAACTCTTGGTTAGATGCAAAAAGGTCTTCTGCTTCCTTTTCTTTGGCTTCTATCTTCATATTAATGTCTCCTATTTGTTCAGTGAAAGTCTCCACAGAAGCTTTCATTTCCACAACCTTGCCTTCGATCTTTTTAGCTCTCGTTTTGTCGATGTTGAGATGTTTTACACTCTGCTCAATTAACTTTATGTCTGTACTCATGTCCTTCTTGATAGTTTTGAGATTGTCAAGAACTTTGGTAAATTTGGAAGCTTCAAATATATCATCGAATCTCTTTTTCAATACAGAGGCTTCACTGAGCGGCCACAAACTCTCATCCTGGTGACAAAATAGTACGTAGTTTAGGATAGCAGGAGAAGCACCCAAAAATATAGGGGTCTGGGCATCTAACTCCGCGTTTTTAGTCGAAATACTAACTTTATTACCTTTATCTATAGTTGCCAATTGTCCTTCCAAAGTCTTGAACGTATTGGTCAAAGCACCTCTAGCTTGCTTCCTTGTCAATTGTATCGTTCTTGTTGCTATCATAGATTTTCCATTAGCATTTCTGAAGGCCAATTTGATCTGACCAGTAACTACAGGACGACCAGATATACTTGGATCGTTGACAAAGGCACCACCCTTGGAATTAGGTGGAAGATCGCCCGTGGTGACATATTTGAGGCATTCTATTATGGTCGTTTTTCCGCAACCGTTCTGGCCACATATCAAAGTTAGAGGAAATCCAAATTGAATGGTTTCTTCGTTTTCTGGCTCAAATGACCGAATTCCCTTGACGGAGAGCTTGAAAAGACTCGACATAAGCTCAGTTTCAGTATCTGTGAAAGGACAATTGAATATTATAATGAAGTATAGAATGAAAATCTGTTTTCCAAGATTTCGCGTAGGTACATTTTTTTTCTTGGGGTAACCTGAAGACTGTCAACATCTATAAACCAAGTAACGCTAGAGAATTACGGTAATATCTAAATACAAATAGTCTGTGCTCAAGTCAGATTGTACATTTGTAATATATCTACAATCTTCTTCTGTCTTTAGTCATTATTACTCTATATATCTATTTAAGGTGAGCTCCGGCCAATTCCTCAGCAAGCTTGTCCACCGAAGCATCCTTGTCTTCGATATCCAATCCGGCCAAGTCATTTTCTAACTCTTCCAAGTCTAAATCCTCTTCCAAGGTATCTTCCTCCTCCTCCTCATCATCATCTTCGTCTTCTTCATCGCTATCCAATTCTTCAAGCTCGTCCAATTCGTCCAATTCACCAAATCCTCTATCTTCAAATATATCGTTAATCTGGGTAACAAAATCGTCTTCCTCGTCAAAGATGTTACCGTTCAACTCTAATTTCTTCAAGTTGGGCAATTTCTTGTCCACAATGTCAACCAAAGCCTTTAACGATTCAGCCTTCAATTCATTGTATACCAACTTCAAGAAAGTCAATTCCTTCCTGGTAGAACCGGTTTTGAGTGCTTCGGCAATCTTGGTGAAACCCTCGTCTTTCAACAAAGAATCGTTAAGATTCAACTCTACCAAGTTGTCCCAGTTGGAAAGCGACTCAGCGATCTTAGCGGCACCTTTTGGAGTAATAGTGTTGTCTTCCAAATCAATCACTTCCAACTTCTTGATCAAAGCTAAAGATTTTTCCACCAACTTGGAAATACCAGCAGGTCTGATGCCGTTCTGGTACAAACTTACAATCTTCAAATCAGTATGGTTTCTCAAACCAACAGCCAAATAGTTGACAGAGCCGTTTTCCAATCTGTTTCTACCACAAACAAACGTTTTCAACGAGGGCTTGCCAGCCGCCTTCTTGGCTCTAGCCAACTTGAACAAAGACCCACCGATTCTGGCTCCAGCAAAAGGTCCCATACCATTGTTTGATAAGATTAAATGTTCAATAGAAACTGCTTTCGCCAAATAATCTTCTATAGGGTCAATTGTCTGCAATCCAAAGGCATTGTCACTCAAGTTGATGTGGGCTAAATTTGGTAACTTCAATAAACTAGGCAATAAGTAACTTAAAGATTGAGGAATCTCAGTATTCAATCTACCTGTGTACAAGTCCGAAAAGTTGACTTCCACAATAGTATCCTTATGGGCCAAAATGGCAACACTCAAACTCTTGGAAGCTTCAATACCAATTGTGTTACCTGAAAAATCAATTTTTTGTATATTCTTAGCATCTTTAAATTGAGTCAAAAAAGGCTCAATGTCAGACGCGGTGTCGAACTTGTGGGCTTTTCCTGCAAGAGAAAAAGTGTTCTCTTCAGCGATGCCTAAATCAATCACAGTCAGAATCATGTTTTTGTAGATGGATAGAGATTGTGCTTATACCAAACGATAAACTTTATTTCCAATAAATTATATTGAGAAAGATGGTTTTTTTTACATTTTCACGAGACGTGTCATGTGACCAGATTCACCAAAAAATTTTCAACATTGAATCGACTTTCAAAAATCATCGCAGGGTCGAAAACTAGCTGAACACAATCGTTATCTTCTTCCTTTTATCACTATATTCTTCATCAAACATGTCTGGCAGATTCCCAGCTCCATCTCCCAAGGAAGAGTCCGCTTTCGCCAAGTTCAAGCAATCTCCAGCCTACACCATTGGTTTGAATGTTACCCTCTTTGGATTGGGTGTCTTGTTCATCCAATCGCCATTGATGGATATGTTGGTTCCTCAATTGTAAATTGAGTACGTGGTTCAGAAATAGATAATGATTTTACATGAATCGCTCCCGAACACTTCCCTTATCTACGTGGGGAGAAGAAAAGTGAAACTGGTAAGTGTCACTATATTATTACTACCAACAATTCTTAAAATGATCTTGTCAAATGTCCGTAAACGATTCTCCTCAAACTAGAAGTATTACCAATTCGCCAAGGTTTGCATTTTGGTTCAATTTCCAATTCATGTACGTAACTTTATTGAAACTTTTTGCAATTCCTGGAATAGCGACTTGCTATTAGTTTTCTACTGTATATATCTTTATTGAGGTTTAATGTATTAAGTCTAAAAATTGATACTCATTGGCAACTGTAGTACTCTATTGATAAAGTTCGAGAAAGTCACATTTAGGTAGTGCTTATTGAACCACTAATCTCACTGTTCTTCATGAAGCCGTGTATGCGTGCATTTGAATTCCAACTATTTTCAAATAGCCATTACCAAGCTGCAGTCTAGATTGTGAAAGTTTATTCATAATTTTGAGTGTTTCAGAAGAGGTCTGTGCAACTCCCTCTATATTTTGCAATTGGTCTAGCAGGAAATAAATTTCCGTTGCCAAAATACTCCGAAGAATTTCAGATCAAGTAATCCCTACACAATTTGCATGCACTGAGATTTTTAACTATTGTGTTCGCTAAATTGAGAAATGCCATTGTTAGAGTTACAATACGAAATGTTGGGTGAAAAAACGCTTCTTTCATCTAACAGTACTATTCTCACCCGAGATATCCAAATATATCTTGGATAATTATTCGAAGATTTTTTTTTGACTCTACTTTAATCTACTCTCATCCCGTTAGTGGAACTGATTTGTACGTCAGAAACTGTGCTAATAATTGTAGGGTAATCATGTTGTGGGGTCATCGAGGACCTAGTATATTATATTGCAAAATTATAGACTATTCTCTCTCATTGTACAAAAAATAATAATTAGGTGGTCTTAGTAGAGCCAAATCCCGAATTCTGTGCTTGCATTAGCGAGAACGACTTGGAGTATTCGATTTTGAGCTGCTGGTATGGTTGACTAAACACGTTCGCAATTAAATTCATTTCAAATGTAAACCAAGAATGCTTGGATAAATTCGAATTGTATTTCACAGTCTTTCGAAGTGGAGATTAATGGATAGATTAATGAAACTCTACAGCTCCACCGCGCCGCAGCTGAATCAGGTGTTCAAGATTCAGAAATTCGGGATTCTAGTATGTTGCAATAATATGCAAGTATGTAACTACGAACTATTGCATGAATGAACCTGGATTTGGACAATGACAAAGGCGCCTCTACACTGCCGAATAGACTTCATCGTATATTTGCACTTTTAAGGATTGAACAGGACATAAATTTACTTACTTATACCAATTTATAAACAAGCTTTATTAGATTTCATGTAGAACGTCAGCAGAGGCGTACCTTCCGGGACAGAGACAAGCTTCTAATCGAAGATCAAAGATCAATAAATAGTACTAATAAATATATTTGATTAACAATCGCCAAGTGGACTTTCGAAACACAATTTCAATTTAAGTTATGCATTAACTGAAGGGTTTTTTTTTGTTAGAAAGAGCCATATGAATTAAATATATAAATCTACATTCCTTCAACTGCTCGAATTTCTGAATACAAGAACTCTTAATATATTAGCAAAGCTCACTTTATCGTCCCGAGATTATAGTTGTCTGACCTTCGGTATATTCTGCTTACGTGCAAGTTGTACCTAACACCGACATCCATTTCCAATCACGTAGAATAAGATAATGGGCTTCACAGAACGAAATTATTACGGAGAGAAACTTAAAGCATAGATGCCAAAAGAATTAATAATAACTCGTGCTCCCAAAATCGACGAATATTATAAGGCAAAAGAAAGAGTGAAACGAAAGTAGAAAATCATAAAACCATTACCTTAATGAGGGTTAAAGTGGGAAATAATCCAACAACAGACTCAACGGCTACAGTGGGAAATTCACCAACACAAACTCAACAGCATTACCCAAATTATAGACAAGCTCATGGAATATTCAACCCCATTGAATGACTCTGCTGATGAGATGACTCAAGATTATAGAAACTTGTGCAATATATTTGAGAATTCAGCTTCAATTAAAAGCTTTGAGCTAAGATGTCAAGATATCGTCCATAACAAGCTTATCCTCAATAGAGGCTACTACAGGAGTGCTAAGAACTTCCTAATAATAATAAAATTGTTGAACATCGAACCAGAAGATAGAAAGAAACTTTTGGCTTCGCTAAAGACGACGAAGAATTTTGATCAATACGCCGACCAATTAACCGAAGAAAACCGAACTGCACTAGTTGAGGACTTGAAGTTGATAATTGAAATATCCAATTCCAAGAATTTCTACCTCACGACATCCTTTTTAATGGAAATGAGTGGGTATGTTCACAGCAAGCGGTTCAAGTACAATTGCCATAAAGTAGGAGTGTTGCTTGCGAGACAAGAACGCTCTTGGCAGAATAGAGTCCACATTCTAACAGAGGAAAGCATGCAATACGAATACCGAGATAGTGATTACGAATGAGAGGAACATTGGGTTGCTACAGTGCGACGAGTCAAGGTTAATCATGACAAGCTAATTTCAAAATCGGGTAATAGAAATGTTCGCAACCATTTGCAGCCCGTTTGCAGCCGGTCTATTTTAGTAAGGAAGGTTAGGTTTAAGGGTTGCGATTTCCGAAGCAACCGCAAATCGAGCCGACTGAGGAATGTCACTTCATAGTTCATTGTCATATTTTTCCATAAATGTCGATAGTCAATTCTTGGGTCACGGTTCCTGAGGAAGAAAGCATATGCAGCAGGATATCGTGCCATGAAAAATAAATAGGTGATGCGACAATCGCATAACGGTCCAGTGCTGATCAATAGAACGTAGAATCACATGTTTCCACTTAGCTTAACTTAACTTAAGGTGCAAATAAAACGAAACAACTTTTCGACAAAAACGGGTGGTGTGAAAAGTAGTACCCCGTCCATGTGAAAATATTCCTTCTTCCTGTGTCACGGAGGGGAAGTACTGCATGCTGTTCATTGATTTGGCTAGCTTCATATGTTCTTCTCATATTTTTTTACCCCACAAAAAGGAAAGGTGTGCCAGAATCTGAAGCCAGCGCAGAGAGCGTAAAGTGAATATTTCACAGCCAACGGCTGGATTGGGAGATCGGTACCTGTGAGTTGGTTGCTAGTGTATGTGTATGTTTCGGAGTTGAAGGGCTGGAATGTTTTTTACGATGGACGTTAGTGCTAGAAGAGGTCGGGAGTTGGTGAACATACCCGAGTTTGGGCCGAGTGCGCAATAGCAGATATTCGGTGTTTCTGTGTCCGAGGTTAGATAGCGGCCGCTATCGACGGAGATTGCAGACGGAGTGAGCTGATTTGGTTAGGAGCTGTTAAAGTAGCGGACCACGGAGCTATAATATCACTGGCAAGTAAAGAAGCTATCTTCAGCAAGACGAAATGACCATATAGAAATCAGACAATCAATAAATCAGACAAACGATGAAACGATGGAGCCAAGCGCCAAAAACGGCAAGAGCAGAAAGCAGAATGAAACTGCGTTTGTAGCCAGAAACGGGGGTAGTTTTGGTGAGCGACAGCATTTGAATGGCTTACGGAGAACCTCCAGCGTCGATTAGTCTCAGTACAGAGATGTCGGAATTCGAACAGCAGCATTTAGCGACAAGCCTACAAAGAACTCACACTTTCTCGCTGGACGGAAGTGGAAACGCAACGGAGCAATCGCAGTTTCTCATTCTGTCTCGCCCAGCCGAGACAGAGAAGTGAGCTTATGCTGAGTTACTAACGGGGGGACCAGGCCAAATCCTCGGATAAGCTTGCCAGGAAGTGACGGCGATGGGACCTGCACACGCAGGAACTCTTGATCCTCGGTATTATTCTGTGCCAGATTTCCCCATCGCACATGTAAAATGAGACTTTGGCATTTTGTGGAGTACGTAGAGACTGGAACTGGAGACGGAACATTTTTCAATATATATATGGGAGTAGAATTCTGGTTGAGTTTCATTCAATTTTTTATTTCTTTCTGTTTTCTTACAATTTCCATTTTTCGTTTCTCTACAGAAGTGAAACTTGTACTTGAAGCGATTGTTATTCCCCCGTGTGACTACTCAGTTGGTTTGGTTTATTTGATATAAAGCTTGCCTCTTTTCTATCACACCCCGTTATCGTTGATTGATTCACACAGATATCCCACATCATCATGTCCAGTTTTAAGACCACCGGTGTCGTGAGCTCGTCGGCTCCTCCCGACCCAAAGACGCTTTTGCAGAAGGAAAGAGCCGCCACCAAGTTCGACACCGATAAGTTGCATTGGTTTTTGGAAGGTGACGAAGAAAGATCCGAAATCTTCAAGCGTATGTCACAGCAGATGGAAAGAGACCCCATCTTGGCTGCTGACCTCAAGCTCTATGACAACTCCAAGGAACAAGAGAGAGAGTTGACTGCCGTGAAGATCGACCGTCTTAGTAGATACATTGAACAAGACTCCATCCCTGAGTTCCAGAGAAGAATGTCTATTGTTGGTCTTTTTGATGCTCAAGTAACCACCAGAATCGGTGTGAACTTGGGTTTGTTCATTTCTTGTATCAGAGGTTCGGGTACTAGTGAACAGTTGAAGTACTGGGCCTTGGCCAAGGACACTGCCACCATCAAGGGTATCTACGGTTGTTTCGGTATGACCGAGTTGGCTCACGGTTCCAACGTTATGGGTTTGGAAACTACTGCTACTTTTGATGAAGAGAATGACGAGTTTGTCATCAACACCCCTCATATCGGTGCTACCAAGTGGTGGATCGGAGGTGCTGCCCATTCGGCTACTCACTGTACTGTCTACGCCAGATTGATTGTCAAGGGTGAAGATTACGGTGTCAAGACATTTGTTGTGCCATTGAGAGACTCCCAACACAACTTGTATCCTGGTATCACTGTTGGTGACATCGGTGCCAAGATGGGTAGAGATGGTATCGACAACGGTTGGATCCAGTTCTCCTCTGTGAGAATCCCAAGATTCTTCATGTTGCAGAAGTTCTGTAAGGTCTCAAGAGAAGGTGAAGTGATTTTGCCTCCTTTGGAACAATTGTCGTACTCGGCCTTGTTGGGTGGTAGAGTTGTTATGGTTTTGGACTCTTTCAGAATGATTTCAAGAATGATCACCATCGGTATCAGATACGGTATCGGAAGAAGACAGTTCAAGTCGGCTGAAGCTGAAGCTGATGACGATGAGGATTTGCCAGAAACCCAGTTGTTGGACTACCCATTACACCAGAAGAGATTGTTGCCATACATTGCATTGGCCTACGTTATCTCCGCCGGTGCTTACAAGATGGAACAAACCATCGAGTCCACTGTCAACGACTTGGAAGACGCTGTTGACGAAAACGATGAAGAAGGTATCATGAAGTCTATTGATGCCATGAAATCTTTGTTCATTGACTCTGGTGCCTTGAAGTCTACATGTACCTGGTTAGCTGCTGAAGTCATAGACAATACCAGACAATCCTGTGGTGGTCACGGTTACTCATCATACAATGGTTTCGGTAAGGCCTACAATGACTGGGTTGTCCAATGTACCTGGGAAGGTGACAACAACGTTCTTGGTATCAACATTGGTAAGCCTATTGTCAAGCACACCCTTGCTGTTATCGACAGCGGTAAGATTGTTAAGGGTTCTTCCGCTTTCTTAACTGACACCAAGCAATACGTTGAAGAAAACGGCAAGAAGCCAGTCTTGACCTCTGTTGCTGACGTTAAGGACTTGAAGAAGGCATTGAAGGCTCTTGAAGTTGCAATCATCAGATTGTCCTACAATACCTCCAAGACCGTCAGAAAGCACAACTTCGACTACGTCGGTGCTGAGTTAGTCAACATCACCAAGTTGAAGGCTCACCACTACTTGTTGGAAGAATTTATCAGAAGAGTCGATGAGTTCGACCAACCTGAATTGAAGCCATGGTTGATTCTTTTGGGTCAATTATACTTCTCTGCTATTGTCATCGAGAGATTTGCAGGTATCTTTTTGACTGTCAATGTCATTACTACCGACCTTGTTGGCGAATTGGCATCATCTGTGATTCCAGAATTATGTAGAGAAGTCAGACCACATGCTGTTGGCTACACTGACTCGTTCCAGTTGTCTGACATGGTGATCAACTCTGCTATCGGTAGATACGACGGAAACATCTACGAAAACTACTTCACTGCTGTCAAGGAACTCAACCCACCAAGAAAGCACAAGGCTCCTTACTCTGCTGCTCTTGAGGGTATGTTGAACAGACCTTCATTGGAAGAAAGAGAAAGATTCGAAAAGTCCTTGGAAACTGGTGCAACCTTGTCCAAGTAGATTGCTACGATCTTGTCAACTTAGGAGCTAAGCTCTGCTAGTTTACCCTTCTGTTTATTTAAGTACTGAAAAAATAGGTTTTTATGAATGCTATATTTATTGCAATGAAACAAATCAATGTAGAGGAATGCAACCGACGCATGCTGCGAAGTGCGCTTGCTGCTTTCTTCATGTTGAGAATGGCAATTGTGCATTGATCGAATGTTCGCACCACGCCGAAAGATAATAATCAGAAACAGCTATGATGGAAATTTTCAATTTTTGAATAAAAGGATACTATTAGTATCATATTGTAGCCACTTAATGTGGGATCACACTTTATTAGAACAGTATATTTCCAAAAAGGCATGGTAGGAAGATAACTGAACCTTCTTATATTTTCCAGAAGAACCTCTTATAAGAGAACTATGCGTTATGCACTAGTGTTTCAGGTGCACGTGACATCGGGACATACTTGTGCGATTTCTCATGTATGTCACGGCGATATAGTCTCTGGTTACCAATTCTACGATCCATTTAAACCTTCGGTACATCTGCAAGTGATTTGTGTCACAAAATATTTTGCAATACTTTGAAAGTTTTCCTTTCTACACAAATACTATGTATTGATCTTTGTATTTGTTTAACTTTTGTTTATGGCTAATTTCTGCCTGTTATTTGGTGGATTGCGGTTGGAGCCGTGAATTTTCTTAGTTAGTTCATGTTATAAAAGTCTATTATCTATAAATTTGGCAAATCGAATGTAGCCAATCCCTTACCAGAGATCTTGAAGCTGGTGACATTCTTCTGAAGCAAGTTCAAATATTGATCTCTAACTTTCTGGAACTCTAGCTCTACATTATGGGACCGAATCCAGTCACCCCCTGCTCTGACTATAAGATAACGATCTGTCCATTCTTTGTCATCTATTCCAGTCAAGTTCTCCCTTTTCAGCTGAGAATCAATGGCCACTTGTTGTTCAACTCGTTGCAAGAAGTATCTTCTAGTCTCATTGTAGAAGAAAAGGGCCAACTTGGGATTGTATTTGAACGTAGGAGTATTGTTCTTGATCCAATAGTTGGATGATGTTTCTTGTAGAGCTCTATAGAGTGCCCATACATCGGAGAAACCAAAGGAAGCTCCGGATCCGTAAATACCAGACGTTGGATGACCAGCATCTCCAATAAAGGCAATCTTATCGTCTATGATCAAATTGCTGAGCCAAGTAGCCTGCTCCAAAGGGTATGCTCTAATTTCTGGAATCAATTTGATGATATCGTTGATGTAAGGATCCCATTCAGCGAAATGCTCTACAAGGCGATGCTTGCCCCAGTTCCCAGTAGATCTGTCCCACCTCAACTTAGAAGCTGTAGACTCCGGTTCACTGAGAATAGCTACGATTCCATACTGGTTTAGACCAAGTTTCGAAAGGAAAACTACGGTTCCATCTTTGACCCACACAGAGGTGTCTTCCTTGATATCTAGGTGCGTCACCAACGATATAGGAAACACACTTCTGTATGCTACCACGCCTTTGTATTTAATGATATCATCTGGATAAAACTGGCGTCTGATTCTGGAATAAATCCCATCAGCAACAACCACTAAATCGTGTTTTCTGCTGGAAGTTCTGTCCGAAAAATTGATAATGGTACCATCAGATTGCAAACTCACATTTTTGACATCATGGTTGTAATGAATGACATCTGGTGGTACATAGCTAAGAAGAAAATCAAGCAAGGGGATTCTATGGGTTCTTGCTTCTACAAATAATCTTCGGCGATTGAACGTCGGTTGGCGGAAAATGATTTCACCCGTTTTCCAATGTCTGGTGAAGTACTCGTTGTTAGCATCACCTCTGAAAGCAATGCCATTGAGCTTGTCTATGTCTACAAAGTTCGATAGCACATCGAACGTGGCATTGGTAAGTGAAATCCAAGCTCCCACTTCTTTAGGGGCGTCCGTTTTTTCATAGGAGGTAATTTTCACGTTGGGCAAATGCGATAAAGCAACAGTTGCAAATGTTCCAGCTAGACCTGTGCCGATAACAGCAATATCGAAAGGCTCGTCCCCTGACATGGCTAAACTTACATATAATTGAATGTACAAGAAGGAAATAGCAACAAGACTACTTCAGATTAGTGAGTTAAAAACTCTTGCGATTGTTTTTCGCTATCATTTATTAATATGGTTCCATATTGCAAGGTAGAGCCACACCCACAATTTCGCAACCTATCATCTACTGTAAATGAAGCATAAATATTTGTAAATTTTAACTAAACGTAAAAGCTATACAACTGACACTAGTACTGATTCGGCTGATTGCCATGACAAGCATTAGCGGGACAATGTCTTGGCAGCCTCGGCAGACTTGTCAAATCTTTCTCTTTCTTGCAAGGAAGGTCTGTTCAACATTCCTGTCAAAGCAGCATTGTAGGGTGCTTTGTCATTAGAAGGAGGATGGATAGACTTAATAATTCTGAAGTAGTTTTCGTAGATATCACCGTCGTACTTACCAATGGCCGAGTTCAAGAAGTTATCAGGTTGTTGGAACGAATCGGTCAAGCCAATAACATATGGTCTGACAGCAGTACAGAGGGTACCAAAGTATTCGGAAGTAGCATAGTGAACTAAATCAGGGCTGATAATTCCAAATCTGATGAAATCAGCTGAGAAAGGTATGAGTATCACAGAAATGTAGTACAATTGCAATAGGTTGCTCAAGTGGGGATACAACTCCGAAGATGGACTCAACGATTTTACTCTGTCCTCAAATGTCTCAAGCAAGAAGTAGTGGGCTCTCAACTTGGACAATTCGACTCTCAGGGCACTCACCAAGTCCCAGTTGTTCTTGTTTTTGGCCAAGGTATCAGCCACGGAAGCAGCATACTTGATAATGACAGCCTGGAGAGCAATTCTGAACTTGGAAGAATCCTTCAAGTCAGCTTCGGTCTGGATAAAGTTCTTAGTATCCAACAATTTTTTAGCATCATTGAGGAAATCCATCGTAGCTGACTTGATGGTCTTGCCCTTGAGAATCTGTTGCACGTTTTTAACAATAGTCTTACCGGCAGACATTCCAAGAACGTTGTTGTCACCTTCCCATGTACATTGGACAGCCCAGTCATTGTAGGTCTTTCCAAAACCATTGTAAGAAGAGTAACCATGACCACCACAGGCTTGTCTCGACTCGTCAATCAAGGACGATGTTAACCATGTACAAGTAGACTTCAAGGAACCAGAGTCTACAAACAATGACTTGGTGCTGATGAGTGACTGGTTGATTCCGTTCTTGTCGTTGTTCAAGATGGCCCTGTCCATTTGTTCCAAGATCTCTTCGTGTTGCTTTTCCAATCTGTCGGTTCCAACACCCATGGCGTATACCAAGGCGAGATAAGGCAACAATCTCTTCTGCACATTGGCGTAGTCCAAAACAGTGGTCTCGACATCGGCACCAGCTTGCTTGAACTGTCTTCTGGCAGAAACGTATCTGAGCACAATGGTCATGTATCTAGCACCTTGTCTGTAGGAGTCCACAGCCATGTCGACTCTGCCACCCAACAAGGAGATGTACGACAACTGTTCCAAAGGAGGCAAACTTACGTTACCTTGACGGTCGACCTTACACCACTTCTGCAACATGAAGTATCTGGGGATTCTGACGTCTGAAAACTGGATCCAACCGTTATCTACACCCTGTCTTCCCATCTTAGAGCCGATATCACCAATAGCAATACCAGGACACAAGTCGTGCTTCGAATCTCTCAATGGAACAATGAAGCACTTGACACCGTAGTCTTTGCCTTTGACAATCAATCTTGCGTAGACAGAACAGTGAGTAGCCGAATGGGCAGCACCTCCGATCCACCACTTGGTAGCACTGATGTTAGGGGTGTCGACCACGAATTCATCAGTCTCTTCATCAAAAGTAGCCGTAGTTTCACATCCAGCAACATTAGAACCATGGCCCAATTCGGTCATACCGAAGCAGCCATACATCTGCTTGATGATAGCGGATTGTCTATGTTTGGCCCAGAACTCATATTGGGCAGCTGTACCGTTACCCCTGACACAGTTGAGGAACAATCCCAAGTTGACGGCAATTCTGATTCCCATAGATGGATCATAGACAGTCATCAAGTTCAATCTTCTTCTGAATTTCTTTGGGGAGTCGATCTCAATGAACTTCGTCATCTGGTTTATTCTCTGGGCTACCAACTCACGGTCCTGCTCTTTCGTGTTGTCGTAGTGATCAAACGAGGATTGCAAGATAGGGTCTCTTTCCAACGACTTGTACAACTTGAGAATCTCAAGCGACTTTTCAGGCGAGCCTTCGAGGAATTGGTGCATCTTGAGGGTGTCCCAGTTGGTGCGGTTTCTTCCCTCTTCTATCGACTTCGCTGGTGCGGGACCGGGCGCGGAAGTAATGGTGTTCCTGACAGTCAGTGGGTGCTTGAGATCATTCTTGAAATAGTTCTTTCTATTAACGATATTTTGGGGGATCAGTATAAAAGCCATTTTAGCTCGTGGGTTTTGGGGTGGTTTGTGCTATTCGACAAGACTCAGAGTCTAGATGTTTCCGAAATCTGTAAAATTTCAACTACTGCTCACAATAGATGTGCTCTAAGATGGATAACTGGCTTTATATATGTAGACTCGTTTATCCGAAGGGATGGTCAAGGAATGCGCTTGAGTGGGGCACGAAGTGTTTTGGTTGTGTTATTCTCATCACTTTATCCGCCAGTCCTGGACTGGGCGCATTTGTGGGGTATGATTTTCTGAGATTTGAGCCGACGGATGCAGGTCGGCAAGTAAATGGTGGAGTCTTCCCCAGTCGAATAACCATGGAAGTACTTTAGCCTGGGACAGTCTGATACTCCAATGCTGTACAATTTGCAGTGGAACGATTTAGAAGTGTTAAACGAGTATGTGGCTATATTTGGCAATCTAGGCAATCGAAAAGCTGGGGTAAAGTGAGTCGATTCATCAAATATGTCTTCACAGCCATTGCTCCAGCTATATCCGACACCAATGTGACTGGCCCACTCTTCAACCTCCAAGCTACTCTCATTGTATGTCTAAATCGGAAATAGGTAGTCATCTGACGATTTGAAATTTTTTCACTTCTCTGTATTAACTGCTCGGATCCACTCGGACATTTTCGGTGTGATTTTTCACCAATCAATGAATTTCCGAACGACGAACACCTTGCACAAACCTGCGAAAACCGTCCATCAGTATGTACATTTTGAATCTCTTCGTGTCTCCCACCGCTGCTTATTTTCCTTTTGGTACTTAAACCACCAATTTATCCATCTTGTAGAGTCTGGCTGTTCAGTGCGGCGCTACCACGTGGAACACTCAAATCTATTGAGGTGTCTGGGAGCACGATACCAATGTTTGCTGAAGATGATAGTGTGTCCCAGAAGACGGATACGTCCCGAGGTTCTGTTTTGAAGTGTTTAATTTCAATAATTTCGTGAACACTTCAAAGATTTCCACAAACCCTGCCACAACATTTGGACGAAGGTCTATATCTGGAACAGCGCCATTTCTGGTCCATATCCAGGTCCACAACCACGGTGTAGCCACTCCTATTTGTTCGTGTAAATTGGACTCCTATATCTTTGGTGCCATAGCAAAACTTGGGGTATTTCCCCTATAGTGGAAGCACCTGTAGTCGCAGAAGCAGTCGGATATGATGGAGATGCTTGCGATGAGCAGTTACGGGCGTCACGTGAATATGTTCAAACTATGTGGACCAGTTCATGATTGCTACATTATACGATGCCCGTTGCGAGATCTACTGGAGCAAGCGAGGTATTGCAGCCACAAGGGTGACCGTATGGATATGGCAGATGTTTGCGCAGGATAGGAACAATACAAATACTTCCTTGGCGGCTCTTGGCTCTACTATGTGATGGTGATCACGCAGAGCTTGTTTGTTCCGGATAATCCAGAGTGAGCACGAGTTCCGGCCGATTAGGAAGTTTGAGATCCTGAAGTATGCTGGGTGGGAATGCTCATTGAATAGGGAGACAGGGCTGGTTAGCGTATGCGAGAGATTAAGAACTGTTCTATACTGTAGCTTCCTTAGCTACTGGTACTACTGGTGCTAAGTTGCTATTGTTGCTATTGTTACTCTACTAGGATTAGTGGTAGCAGAAAACCGGGGGTAAGAAGACCGCAATATATAACCGGTCGTTAGATAGAGTGAACTAGAAAGAATACACGATGGACACAAACTATTCGCCGGAGATTGACATGCTTGGCTGGACTAACAATTGGAAATATATGTCGGTACGTGTGCAGTGAGTACACAGCCGACTTTTTAGTGGTGTTCGTCATCGTCTCAAAGTCATTGGTTAGCCCTCGAATGATCACTCATTCGTATTGTCGGAGGTCGGAAAAGAATCCTTTACGGAGGAAACCCCTTATTACAAATAAACGCACCGGGAAAAACGAGGAATTATAAATACGACCGAAGCCTCCAGTTTTAATTTTCGTTCCTCACAATTTTGCTACTAGACCAGTCTCTTACTTTATTCGTTGCCATTGCCCTTGTTTGTTATTTGTATCGTCATATATCGGACAATTGCCCCTAGATAGATTGATAGCCCCGAATCTCAATCTCCTGTACTAGCAAGTTACATCAGTATTACTTGTATCATCACGAGTACCTACAATTAGTACCTACCATTAGTATCAATACGCCAAGATGGACGCTGACAAAATCATCTCCGTCATCATAGCACTCTTGTTGCCTCCTTTGGCTGTGTTCATGAAGTGTGGTGCTACCAAACAGTTGTGGATTAACATTGTGTTATGTATCTTCGTCTGGTTCCCAGGTATTTTGCATGCCTTGTGGGTTGTCTTGACCGACCAGACATAGACGAGCTAGAAACGAAGAGAAGGGAACCTCGTGGGTTTTTTCCAATTGTTAGCTGTTTATGTTTTGCAATGCTTGTTAGTTGAAAATGGAGCCGTGTCTCCGTCTGTTATTACTACTTTATCTTCTGGCCCGTAGCAGCAGCTGCTGTGCCTTCTATACTAATACTAATACACATCTTACTTGTTATCCGGTCATTGAATGCCACCGTACACTGCTTGTCTGTCCACTGGCAAGCTCATCAGAGAGATGGCTGGTTGCTTCAACTCGTAAATGGTAGACTGCCTAAAACGGCAGGTAGCAGTCGTTCCCCTCTACATACATGTGTTTGACATAGAAACCTGCATATGGGTTACTAATTCATCTTAGACGGACAATTCTGCACGCGCGCTGCAGATACAACCCGCCAGCCAATGAAAGAGCCGTATTTGCATGACAATGTTATCTCTATCAATTGGATTCTGCATTACCTGCAGACAGCCCAAGCTAATATATGTTCCAATAATATGTAATCTACGAAAGGCGGTTTGGCCAGGGCCAACGGCTATAAGGGACAGACACAAGAAACAAATAGCACGAGCAACGACGGAGTAATAGTACTGGGAAGCTGTAGGCTGTATCACAAATGGTGGGAAGCGAAGTCTGCAGCCGTTTCTGGCGAATTTCTGTTTTCACAGAGTTCACAAGACAGTATTGCAATTTTTAGTGAGCATGTACGATAAGGGGTAGTTCCACAATAAGGAAACAATGGCACCTTCAACTTAGGCAGAAGGGACAGGCGAAAAGGTTAATCGAGCAACGTTGTTCGATAGACGATAGAACCATAACTAAATGAATAGTTTGTACGAATATCCCCAAGTGTCTGGAGCACTATAAATGTTCAATAATTCCGATTGTAGCGTGATCTAGACTTAAGTAGAAGACTTCTCCTTGCACCCACTGCTCGTACTACGATATTATAGAAGATTGTGAGATCACAAATAATGTCAAAATATTCTTAAGCCAACTCCTCTAGAAGTAATCGGCCTACATTCCCCCCCTTAATAACAACATCCGTATCCACATCCTATTCCATATCCATATATAATCGGAACTGGACAGGTGATTATCCATGGCAAATATTGAGTTCACGGTCATCTAGTAGTCGTTCCAGCTCTTATCGCTGACTCCTGCCCATTCCATTTTGCACTCGGCCACTAAAATTTTGCTGAGGTTATTTTCTAGCTTAAAGTCTACTGAGCTAATCTAATACTACATTTTGCCAACTGCTTGATCTTGGTGAATCCTCTCCGTTAAGTTTACTTTCTTTTTCTTCTTTATCGACTTTTCATATTTCACCTTTCACATTTAATCGTTCATATTTCGACGTTCATATTCGGCTCCTATTGCATTTGTCACCCTTGGTGTTTTCCTTCCTGGCCGGCCAATTTCGCTCTGTATCCTGATTGTTTCCCATAGCTTAGTTCCATCCCCAATTTCAGGATATCCATTATGGCCGAAACAACCACGGCCCCAGACGCTCTTGTCCTACCCTGCCTCTTGGATACGGCCCAACCCAATACTAGCGTAGTTAACAATAACCACATCAACCATACAAATTCCACTACTATTTCTACAACTACAACCTCCACTACGAATACAAATCCCAGTAGTGCCACCACCACTACAAATGTTTCGACTATATCCTCAGCTACCAGCCCCTCCACTACACAACCTGTCCAGGCAAATGCCGTGAATACCGTTAGCAACAAAACAGCACAAGCCGGGGCTGGGGCAGAACTCGCAGAACTCCCTCCTTTTTCATTCAAGAAGAAGCCCATAGATCAGTATAGTCTACTCAAGAATAGATGTAGTGTCGACAGCAACAACAGCAACTCCAGCAACTCTACTAGTCGACTGATGGAAACCATCTTCCACTCTAATATCTCATCGATATTGCCAGCATTGACTCGTAGTAAAGATAGCTCTGCGTCCGTAGAAAATGACGGTGCCAAAGCTCGCGCACCCCTTTACAAGGATATCGACTATGACGAACAAATCAGGTTTCCACGCATGAACAACATGAACTACTACACATATGCGAAGAAGGGCACAGCCACCTTCAGTGCGCGCAACAACACCTCATTCAGTGACGGGACTAGAGACAGCACGAGTTCGCAGGAGTCAGATAAGATCAAGACAGAGATAGATAATATCAAGGAATTAACGGATAGTACCACCGAAACAACCAGTCCAAACAGTGCGATTCTGACTGAACCAAATCCAGCAAGCACCGATAGCAGTGTTGGTAACAATATCAATAACGAAGAGATCAAAAGCACAAGTTCGAGCAACTACATCCCTGCCACTTTTGATCTTTCACAGCCTTTGCGTCGCTTCTCCTTACCTGCGAGAAAAAACGACAGCTCCAACACGCGTGAGAGCTTGCAACTGCTGCAGACAGCTCCGTTCCCGGAGAATGTAATCCATGACACTGAGACCGAAGATGAGAACGCTCAATTGCTCAAAGAGTACACTTCGAACAATTTCATATATCAGCGTGATTGGGAGCAGCAAAAATTAAAGAAAACCATAAGCAACTTCATCAACCTTGAGGAACAAACTTGTGCCGAAGATCCTACTCCCAAGCAGCATCCGTACTACTACCCCAAATCCGGTACTCGTATTAAGAACCAGACGTCATTTCCCTCAATCAACCAGACCAAGATTACTGTTGACCAATCTGTTAATAATTCTGCCAATACATCTCCTACATCAACAGAACCAAATACAACTGGTAATTTGCCTTCTACGAATTCTGCAGCATCTGGCTTGAATCAGGTATATCAATGGAAAAAGCCCTTGATCACTCCTGCTGTATTGAGGCCCATGCAATCCAACAACGGCTTGAGTACTGACTTGGTGGTAGAATCATCCTTGCCTACCAACCCTAATTCTACATATACAATTTCTTCGCCCACAGTAGCCCAAGAAGAGACCTTACAGAACTTGGGCGGTGTAGATCCAGACCACATGTCGGTAGATTCCATCAAGCATTCCACCAAAGACACGAAATTGTTCACCTGTGAACCGACAAGAATTCACTGGAAAATTAACAGCTTCTCCAACCATTGCATGCAGTGTTTCAAGTCGTTCAGTAATTCCGTCTTTTCGTTGGTTTTACACTACTTAGACGATAAAATTGGCAATGACGGCTTGGACATTAAGAACCACAGTAGACGTAGACACCATTGCAGATTTTGTGGCCTCATATATTGTGACGACTGCTTGATGCAGAATGATGCAGATGAAGCGAACAAGTATAGCACTTCTCGTTTTGGCTTGATCACACGAGATGGTGGAAACGGCATAATCGTGGACAAAAGCGCACGGTTTGTAGTGCCCATATATCGTAACTTGACTACAACGTACTCGTCTTCATCTTCGACAAATTCGAATGTCTCAATGGACAGTGCTGTGAGTGCATCTTCTCAGGTTTCTTTGATAACAAACGCAGAAAACTACAAGTTGTTCAAGATCTGCAAGAAGTGTGGCGAAACTTACAAGAATTTGGTTGTAGATATTAACCGAACAGCAGATGCAGCTGCTAAGAACACTAGTGCTTCATCTTCATCTCGCTACAACTGCGAGTTGGAAGTGTTGCAGAAGTTTCCATTCATCTACGTTGAAAACCCATATGTGGCTCGGGTAAAAGAAGAAATTGCTCGTATAGAGCAGAAGCAGAAAAAGTCGGTTGTAGTCTACAAGAAATTTTCTCCAGCGGAGCCTATAGTAAAGGATAGCTTTGGGACCAATGGAAGAAATAATTCTGTCAATGAAGTGCCTTCCGATTGGACATGGAGTTCCTTCTAGACAATAACATATACGTTGTCATTATTCATTATTTAATTCTTTGCACATCCAATTTTTGCAACAATTACTTTCAGTTTTAGTAGTGCATTTTCATTTGTTTTATTTGTTCAATTCGTGAGTTCATTTTTTAGTAAGAGAAATTTTTTAGTTCATTATCGTCAACCGATTTTAATACATAATATTGATGCGAGTGTTAGCTCTAGCAGGTGTAATATATGAGAATTTACAATTGAATACCACACGGTATGTGTTCTTCAGAGTCCTGGCGGCTAATTTATTTGGTATAAGTCCGAAAGCATTGCCGCAAAAATGTGTCTAATAAAAAATAAAGCAGATGCAAAAAGCTACCATTTTTTTGTTAGACGACAAAGGTGCGTCAGATTAGCTGTGCATTAGAATAATAACAACGTTGCTTTATTGCCCGCTTGTTTATCTGCTGGTCGTGAGGGCGATTGGCGATTTTGACCAGAACAGTTGCAAACCGTCACTTGACACTTAAAATAGGGTAATTGAATGGTTTTGGTATATCGCCCAAATAGGAAAAATTGGCAACCGACGCGTTGATTAGTCAAGGATGTATGCAGGTCGCTTATACGTTTCTGAATTATGAAGCTACATACTCTACAATAGCTTGATTAAGAAAAGACAAGGTAGACAATGGCCGTGAAAGCAAGGAGAGTGACGTGAATACGTGCTTATTTTTGGTAGATTGCTTGCGACATTTCTGAGGCATTTCCTATTTCTTTTGGAGAATGTGAAGCAGGAAGTTGAGTCAAAATGCATAGACGAGCGTTTTTGTGAGTACGACCAAGATCTGCGTTTTGTAGCTGGATGCCTTGAAAGGAGGCGGACCCTGACCATGTAGAGATAAGAGGACATGGATATGGATGGTAAGGGAGTAAATGTTTAAAGTTAGTTTTTTAGCGGTGGAGATGGTTGTATTGCTAGCGCCGGTGATCCATGTAGTACCTTTTAAGTGTAGTTCCAGCATCTGTAGATCGGAATTCTATCGCTGATTCTTTCCGGATTTCCAAATGTAACTAAGGTAGTGTCGTTGTGTTCGTTGTTGTGTAATTGTGTAGTTATAGTGGTTTTAGTAGTTTTAGTTATAATACAGCCACTCACTTCATCATTCAACTAAACCTAAGATGATGACAAGCTTTCGTCGCCATAAGTTTAGCAATTCTTGTCCATCTCACGTCAGCCATCACCGCCAGCTACCTGTTTAGCATCGCAATTGGCACAAGAATCACCTACTCTAGATTACTTTGCATAGCTCGTCTCGGGCTGACTTGCTGTCAAGAACCTTCACATGAACAGTTTCAGGCGTTCGCCTCAGTTCTCTGTGCATGAACCCACTGCCTCTACTTGAGGTGACTACTTTGTGGAGCTAGATTGCCCAAACCAGCCATTACGATCGTCAGCTAGAGGAAGGACAAATAGAAACGGTAATTTTTTTTTCGGATTAAGGTGGTGGTTTATAAATATATACTTTTGGAGAAAATCGTCTATACAGCTCATTATAAATTAATATATTTTTATTATTATTGCACTATTGTTGAGTGCTGTTCTGTCGTTAAGGCTATTCTCTTCTACATAGCTATCCACTATTGTTAATAGTCCGGAGCCTTTTGTTCTCTATTCATAATACTTTCTCCACTCGCTCAGCGCCATACATACCTGACGTGTCACCAGTCTCACTACTGTTGACATTTTTCCTTCAAAAAAAATTTCAGCTTTGATCCATACATTTGAGGTTCTTTTTTTTCCACCTCGACAAACACAACTGGGCTATACCACAGATTTTCCGTACGAGCCAGACGTCGACAATCTGCCTGGCTTCTAGACTTGTATTCTGTCCTCTTCCAGATTTTTTCGATAGCTACCAGCTAACCTCTTCTGCTTCTAGTATTCCCAGATTGATAGAGTAGTAAAGAATACCCCTAATAGTCAACAAAACAACTACAAAATTAAATACTCAAGCACAACTAGCCAGAATCGTCCATGATGTACAGACAGTCCAATCATTCGTACGCTTCAACCGACTCGCTGAGAAGACTTTCGTCCAACAATCCGTTCCGATCCGTCCAGCTCGAGCCAGCACACAGCAGATCCAGTCTCCTAGCAGGCGCAGAGAACCGAGTCTCCACACCTCCACAGAACTTTGAAGACTGGGTGCAGAAAAACAAGGGGCTCGTGGATTCGGACGACGAAGATGGCTACGACGCCATGGAGTCCAGTAATGATTCCACTAACAATAATAGCAACTCCGATTTTGCCAAGCCGGTTTTTCCTACCAGACCGGTGAGAGCTGGCAGCGACAGTAGTGTCAACTACGGATCAAAGTACGTATAATACTAACGATAAGACAAGCAGCATTTGACGTAGGCAAGAGAAAACAAAGAGGAGACTGTAACCTGGTAACAGTGGACGGCTACGATGCCCTGACAGATGCCCAAGTAGAGGTTATGAGCTGGGAACACCGGAAAGAGAGGTTGAGTAGAGAATCGGCTACAGTAGCCGTGCATGTCTCTGGGTGCAACTACGAGAACAGTGGAGAAGATGTCAAAGCTAGTGGTGGAGTTCACGTGAAGCCTACAACTTGAAGTTGATCTCTGTGTCAATCGTGAGTGTGGGCATTTTGCAAGTGTGCATCCACAACCAAATCTCCACATACCAAAGACTGTGAGAACGGCTCAGTGCCACTGTGCTGCCACTGCGACACTGCTACGATGCTGTGGCCACGACTACTCGATACAACCATGCTACCGTCGACCAGACCGACCCTATTGTCTGGCTTCAGGGTCTGGCTGGCTTCGGTTTCATGACTGCACACACTGCGATTCCCACACCACAAGCAATTGTATTACCAGACGGATTTGTCCGCCACACGACAGAGCCTTCAGAGACGGAACCATACTTTTGGGAGTAGTCAGCCTCTCGCACGATTTCTTGGTGTTTCAGACTCAGAGATAAGCGCAATGTGAAGCATCTGTTTATTTATTGTTTTCCACATCGTCTTCTTCAGTGGCCGTCAACAGTCTCCATCCCCAGTATATATACTCGGTGTCGCCGCCAGTGCCCCAGTGCTACTTCTCGCGAGAACTTCCCCAGCCTCGCTATTTCTCCCTGTTCTCGCTATCCGCGACCGACTCCTATACCACTATTCGTGCGCTAAGCCTACGCCGCACCGCCTTGCGATCGTTGATAATTTGCTTGCTTCACTTATCTTCCCGATATTCTTTCTTATACTAACAACTCAGGAAAATGGCCTCCAACAACCCGTTTGCGGCTGCGCTCAATGAGCCCGACTCCTACGTTCACCGCCGGGACCCCCCTCCCGTTCCCAGACAGGCGTATTTCAACGTCTCGCCCGAACTCCAACACTTGAACGAACCCTACACTGCGGACCCACTCCCAACCACAAACAACATCCGCGTCGTCAACTCTGGCGTCACTGCAAATGGCGGAAACACTGCTACCACCAACAACAATAGTGCCAGCAATGGCAGCAATACCACTAGCAGAGTGCCCCCTGCGCGCCCCCCTAAGCTTGAATCTCTTCCCTCCTACGAAGAAGTCGCGGGCCCGGACTCGACCAGAAGAGAATACCCCCGTGAAAAGCTGGCCACGTCGTCGAGACAACGCCAATCGTCGTCCGGCCGTCCTCACAGATCACACTCCGATAGCGGCAGACCCCCACGTAGTTCCAGGGATAAATCTTCTGGTAGCGGCGAAACCAGACACCACTCGTCTAGCCACAAGTCATCGTCACACCACTCGCTGTCGCACCACAAGACGTCATCCTCCCGTGCCAAATCACCTTCCAAAAAGAAACCAGAGCCTGTTAAAGCCAAAAACTTGGATACCATCGACAAGTTGGACGTAACGGCTTTCTTTGGCGGAGGCTTCCACCACGACGGGCCCTTCGATGCTTGCACTCCGCATAGAAACAAGAACACAAAGTCGGCACCCGTAGCGGCCTTCCCCGTAAATGGGCCTAACAATTCCATTGCTGGGTTGGCTAAGACCGACAAGAATGAACAGATGAACTTGGCATTTGGTACGTATGCCGATGATGACCAGAATGAGATTGTGGGTCGCAAAGGTTCTATCAGACGAGCCCTAGTGACTGCCAAAGACGACGCTCCGGTAGCTTTGAAGACCAACCGTAGCACGCACGACCAACAATCGACGTTGTTCACACCAAAACATAACCCTAGTGTGATCAACTTTGATGCCAATCTCAAGGCTGAGCCTATCCACGGCTCTACCACGGCTGGCTTGGGTTCTACCACGTTTGTAGATGGTGCTCCAGCTCCAAAAGCTGCTGAAATGAACGAATACTTGAGCACTTCCAACGGCGGCTTGAGCAGAAAGAAGTCCTTGGTGCAGAGATTGCGTAAGAACAGTCATAGCGAAAACAACTCTCGCCGAAACTCTCAAGATACCTCTGAACCATACGAATCTGGAAGAAGAGGCTCTCTCAACAACTTAGAAACAGAAGAGTCCAGATCTGGTGGCTTAGGAGGTGGCACTTCATCTTTAATCAGAAGAGTAAAGAGTTTGAAAGTCAGAAGATAGACTTTTCTGGTAGTCTATGTAATAGACAGTATCGGTATATACTCTGCGAAGAGACTGAATCATTTCTTGAGAATAAAATCTTCAGAATCTCCGCATTTCACTCTACTACTCCGCTACTACTACAACTACAATTATGTGATTGGACTATAAATAACTACGTTTTGTGATAAGACAGCAAATCACCATCTTGTGGTACGGATACTTTTAATTTACATAATAAAAGTACCATCAAAGTCCGATCACAACGAGTTCATAATGATTCTTTTTCTTCTTTAGGTAATGTCTTTTTGTTACTCTGTACTATGATTAGCAAGACTCTCGATCTGGGCAGATCCAGATTGTAGGTCTTCCATCTCTTTCAGCTTGTTATTTATTAGTTTGTTTGCTTTGTATTATTCTTTGGATGTTTGACTTATTATTTACGTAAGAATTTTATAAAATACACATGAAGAGAACAAGACACACTCAGAGTGTAGTAGATTCTGATCTCTAATTAATATAGACTGTTCAGTTTTGTTCATGTCACGTGATTCGTATTTCAATTTTTCAGTTTGTCTTCAAAATTTTTCAGAATTGTTCTGGGCTACACCTACAAAGATATACACTTTTAACTCTCGCTTCTCGTTTCAAATGTATAGAGTGGTCCCTAGAGGATTGGTCAACCGTCTGGTTAGGAGCGGACAATTTTTATGTTCAACCAGAAATGTTTCGTTCAAATTACCTTCAATTCTCACTTTGGAAAATGCTAAGAGCAAACCAGATGGATTCACAGGGTTGTTTACGTCGTCAACTGTGAATGAATTGTGGTTCAAAAGAGGTCAAGATCTCGTAGAGGGCTTAAATCAATCCCTCGAGCAGTCTTATTCACCCTCTGCTTCTGAAGGTATCTCTTCGTCTGAGTCCAATAACCTACAAGATATCATTTCTCAAACCATTCACAAACCAGAGCTCTATGGAATCTACTGTTATGCTTCCTATTTATACAACTTGCAATTCTTCTTGGAGAACTTGAGAGAGGGGTCTGTTGCTCAAGTTGTTCAACGCGGAAAGCCGCAAGATTTGCTAAAGTCTCCTACTGTTGAGTTTGGAAATGAACCTAAAGATGATAAGCTTAGAGAATGGATCATTGATTCGTTTGGCTCGGTAGTCGAGTTCAGAGCGTTATTTCTCAATTCTGCCAGTGCTATTAAGGGTGATGGCGTTGTTTGGTTAGTTGCTGAATCGAATTTGAGTCAAAGCGTATTAAAAAATAGCCCCAGTCTCACGGAACCAGGTCAACCGAAGAAGCCTATCTTCAACAAACTTGCTGTAGTCAACACCTACAATGCAGGTGTAGTTGATGACTCAATCAGATCGGGCCAGATCCAGCGATTAAAACAGCAAAAGGAAGGGAAGATTGCTGCATTGAAGAGTAAACAACTCGAAAGAGAGTCAATTGAAGGTTCTAATTCGATTACTGCTGAGATTGATGAATTACAAGCCCAAGTTGACGAATTATCTTTGGGTACTTTAGAAGATGCAGAGTTCAGCAACTTATACACAGACAAGACATTGTTGCCCATTTTGGCACTCGATGCCTCTCCAAGAAACTACTTGTTGGACTATGGTGTTTTTGGCAAGCAGCAGTACTTGGACAACGTCTGGGAATGTATTGACTGGGATGTTGTTTCCAGAAGATTGCCCGACAGAACAAAACAATTTATCAACACCTTTTGAACATAGAACCCTTTCATTGTAAATAGTCAACCAATACATGCTACAGTATGTGAGATCAATAATTCCTTAATTTTTATAAAATTATTTAATTAAATTACAATAATTATCTAATAACTTTAATTCGCTTATAATATTCTATTTAGTTTTAGAAGACTATAGTATATGGTGAATTCTTATATTTCAACTCTTGATAACTTTCTTCACGATCTTTTCAACTTCATCCCAATCATCAGTAGGAACTCTCGTCATTTCAACATTTCCGAAGTACTCCTTGATCTTCATCAAGATCTCGTACGATCTCTTGTCGTGGATGAAGGAAATGGAAACACCTACTCTACCAAATCTACCAGTTCTACCAATTCTATGCAAATAAGTGGATGGATCGGGATTGCCGTCCTTGTCGGTGGGCAAGTCGTAGTTGACCACCATAGAAACCGAAGCGATATCAATACCTCTGGCTAAGACGTTGGTGGTTATCAAAACCTTGGATCTGCCTTCACGGAAATCGTCGATCAACCTATCTCTTTCAGAAGTCTCTAAACCACCGTGCAAGATCGAACAAGCGTGTCCCTCGGCTTTCATCTTGGCGTACAACAAGTTGGCTGTGTCTTTTCTCTCTACGAAAATGATAGAAGAACCGATCGTTAATAAACCATACAATTCACACAACACCTCGAATTTGTGCTTTTGCGAATCACAGTCCATGTACAACTGCTTAATCCCTTCTACACTCAACTCTTCTTGCTTCAATTCTAACGAATTGGCATTGGGCACAAATTTTTCAGCATACTCACGAACTTTAGTTGGGAAAGTAGCAGAAAACAAAACCAATTGAGCCGTCTTGGGTAACGTTCTCTTGACACGAACACACTGATCACCTAGTCCTTGAGCATCTAACATGTTATCAGCTTCATCCAAGACAAAAACCTTTACTCCATTGACGTTTATCTGCTTTCTTCTAATCAAATCCATTACAATACCAGGGGTACCTACAATGATATGAGCATTCGTTGACAGTCCCCTGGCTAAAGCATCTGGCACAATAAGCTGTGTAGTGATGTTGGTAAATTTACCCATAGTAGAAACGACTTCCAAAGTTTGTCTGGCCAACTCTCTCGTAGGAGCTAAACAGAGACACTGTGTCAGAGGCACTTTGGGATCCACTCTGGATAACATAGTTAACGAAAATGCAGCAGTCTTACCAGTCCCTGATTGGGATTGACCAATCATGTTTCTGGGAGGATTGGAGATCAATAAAGGCAATGCCTTTTCTTGAATTTTGGAAGGCTTATTGAACTTCATGGCATACAAACCCTTCAACAATTCTGGAGTTAATCCTAGCTCCTCAAATGACTTGACTGAGAATAACGGAGAGTTTGGATCAGCTTGTATATCAGACAATTTGACTTTCACTTCATACGTCGATTGAATCAAGTTGGTTTTTGATTCTTCTTGATCTTTCTCGTCCTTTTCTTCAGTCTTTTCTACTTCCTTTGGCTCTTGAGTCTTAACTTCTTCCTTTGGCTCTTCAGTCTTAACTTCTTCCTTCGGCTCTTCAGTCTTAACTTCTTCCTTCTTGAGCTCTTCAGTCTTAACTTCTACCTTCGGCTCTTCAGTCTTAACTTCTTCCTTCTTGGACTCTTCAATATTAACTTCTTCCTTCTTCGACTCTTCAATCTTAACTTCTTCCTTCTTCACTTCTTCAGTTTTCTCATTCGTTTCTTGGACTGTCTCATTTTTTTCCGCTGGACTCTTGCCCAAAGAAAGCAACGAGAGCAACTCGGCAGCATCCGCTTCAACTCTCTTTTCTGTTGACATAATGTTAAAATTGATAAAAACTACTGAAATCCTTTGGAAAAAAAAGAATTTATCTTAATTCGATGTTAACTTTCGTGAATTTGATCGGAGTCACGTGATTATATTTTTAATAATAAAAATAATAGCCCGACGCGGGGGTCGAACCCGCAACCTTTTGATACCTCCTAAGTTTGTCAATGACTAGACTTAAAAGTCAAACGCTCTAGCCATTGAGCTAGCCAGGCCAATCTTCTTGATGGTGGGAATACTCTATTGCTTACACTATTAATATTTTGAACGTGACATTTACCACGTTCACCGCGTCTGCATTTCTTTCTTTAAATCGATACTTCCTTTCCGTCTACTTATTTCAAGTTCGACGGCGAAACAGTGAGGACAGGGAACCTTTCACTCTG
>JAJMBD010000035.1:0-145030 GCA_030565185.1 Scheffersomyces titani | reverse complement strand
CTCTGTTTTGCAAGGTAGCCGAACCGACCTTGATTGGTCTGAAAAGGTTCGTGGACTTCAAAGAGGTAGCAGTCATTGTGGATTATCGAGACAGCTGTGAAAAGATTGGGAACAATATCTTTGGAACAAGCAGCACGAATATATATATATATATATGGCTCCTAGACTTTCAATTGTGTGGAGATTGAAGAATCAGTTGGTGAATAGAATTTTTACTGGGAGATTATTTGATTGCAAATGTCTCGAATTTATAGTGAGACTCCACAGTGATATTTTTTTTTCAAGTCGACCGACAGCAAACTTTATTAGCAGATTCGGCCACTTTCAGATTGTGAAAAACCCTATATTACACGCCAGATCCGACCGTAATAGCACCGATTCACCAGAACCGGAATTACGCCTGCAGCAGAATTACTAATGATTACCTTATATGAGAAATAATTCCGCAGCCATTCCCAATTAGGGTACAGCACCGAAAAAATATATTGCCGCAAAATGGTGATATTTGGAGAGTTGCTTACTTATCAAGTAGAATACACGAGCCCAATTCAGCTGTATGCTCTTGAGACATGTATTAATGGAAACTATAAGGAAGATTTCACCCCTTTGCTTTTTCAAGCTATCAACTAACCAGGAATGCCAAAACGACCTACTGCCCCGATTGTAAAGAGATGAAGCTTTCATTCTTGTGAACAGCATCAGTAATCTTGTTCCACGAGTTGACGTGGTCCTTGCTCCAAAATCTGGAACGTTAGAGTAAATACCTTGGTGAGAGAAGTGTGGCTTCAGTCACCAAATGAATGCCTGGGGACGACGATCTGCCTTCCTAGAAGTGAAGTTGCAAGTCCGTGGCAACGTAATCGTAAGAGGCTCTGCATCTGGTGGATGGTAAGTGACAACTCTATGTTTCAAGATAACAGAGACGACTTTAATTGTTTTGAACATGTTAGTTGATTTCAACGGAGTAGCAGTCATTTTTTGAAAAGCTGCGTTGCTAGGGTGAAATTTACATAATGAAAGCAGTAGCAACTAGGTTTCTAGTGAATCAACTAATTTCGCGAAACAACTGGAGAAATAAATCAAGCTGTCGATAAGTTCTTGAGATTAATTAATTTAATTGCAAAATTCTCTTAATCTATGGTGATTCTCCATTATATAATTCAATCGCACCCAGCTAACCTTATCAGTAGGATTAGCCATTGCACCTCTATAAAATTGACCCCAGGTTCTGTAGAAGAAAGACTAAATGTAGCAGAAATGAGAAACTTCCCAAGCCATGATTGAGCTAGTAACATATTAGTAATGATTACTACATTTGAGAATTACCATAGCTGCCACCCGAATAGGAATTTTTACAAAAAGATTCTTTGCCATTATTTATCCGTGTAAAATCGGAGTTAAGGGTATGGACTTAGCGGAAGATATCTGAAAGGCCCGTTGTATTCAATTCACCTCTTGAATTGAGATGATATGGACCATAAATCATGAGTTGGGAGGTGCTGCTCAAATCGGAAGCAACATATTTTCCCCGATATCTGATACTCCTTGTATAATTTTACTAAGCAATTCCTATCTCTAGCCGTCTTTTACATTGTGACAAGTTTTTGCTAGAATATCCATTTTCATTTTGCAACCATCTTTTTAGACAGAGTTCTCTTTGTGTACTGTATTTTGTCGCATCTCCATAACATTTTATTCTGGGGGTGCACAGAGTCATCTGAGTCAACGTTTATCAAAGAGTCAATCTGAAAAATTAGCAATATATGAACTACTGGATGACCCAGAACACCCAAACTTAGAAAAAAATCTCCGAATGTCCGAGGAATACGCTCTCACTGTGATATCACATCGTCCTGCCGTATCTACGGAAGATCTAACGGCCGTCAAGACGTTGTTGACCGATGTCTTGAAAGTTGAAAAATTCACCTCTCAGCAGTTATCGAGCAGAGCTGTAGACTTCTATTTCGAATCTCCCGAGCCCGAAGTACACCAACTGGTCGTGAAAAATGAGTTGTTGAACAACTCTAAGCACTACGATTTGGTTTTCCAGAAACAATCATCAAGAAAATCAAAAAAGTTGTTCATCTTCGATATGGACTCAACTCTCATCTACCAGGAAGTCATCGAGTTGATTGCAGCCTACGCCAATATAGAAGATAAGGTCGCTGAAATTACAGAAAGAGCAATGAACGGCGAACTCGACTTCAACGCTTCTTTAGCTGAAAGAGTGCTGTTGCTTAGGGGAATCGATGCTACTTCAATCTGGGAAGAATTGAAGCACAAAATCGAAGTAACCAATGGGGCCAAGGAACTCTGTATTGCGCTAAAGAAACTTGATGTCGTCATGGGAGTCTGCTCTGGAGGCTTCATCCCTTTAGCTGAACACGTCAAACTCCATTTGGGTTTAGACTACGCTTATGCAAACGTTCTTGGAACAAACGAGAAGTTGGAGTTAGATGGTACGACTACCGGTCCAATTGTTAACGGTGAAATGAAGGCTGAACTTCTTCTTAAAATCGCTGAGACTCACGGAATAGACCCAAAGGACGCAGTGGCTGTAGGCGACGGTGCTAATGACTTGAAGATGATGTCAGTTGCTGGCTTTGGTGTAGCCTGGAATGCTAAGCCTAAGGTACAACAATTGGCTCCCTCGTGTTTGAACTCAGACTCGTTATTGGATATCTTGTACATATTAGGTTATACTGAAGATGAGATCAAGAGATTGATCAACTAGATTATTTTAAATATCATAGAAATCTTAAATGTTGATGCAATTAATCATTAAAAGAGAATCATTAATGGTTGATACAACTGCTACGAATATCTAATAACATGTGTATATCCTTCAAGTGGCACGGCCCACCACGCGACCCTTTACCACTCCCATGACGGCATTGAATAACAACACTTCCGAACCTATTTCCACCTGGTCCATTGAGATCGTCTCCTCCTCCAAGTAGTTTTTGCGCAAGAGAAAATGCCTCATAACTCCACACAAGCAACCAGCGCTCAATTGCGGTGTGATCCACTTTCCATCTGATTTACGTATTATAGCTATATTGGTGATGGAACCCTCCATCAAATTGTTCTGGGGATTGAATAAGATCACTTCTTCAGCCTGTGGTCTGAGTCCGGGAAGTGCTCGAGCTCTAGATTCAGAATAGTGACTTCTAGTAGTCGTTTTAAACGAAGTGAATGGTGAGATCAACGTCGGTTTCGAGTCGATGTAGACGTCCCAGGTCTTGTTCTCGGCGAATTCCGGCAAGTCATCAGTCTCAGGAAGAGAAGGAGTCAAGATTCCATCTAGCAAATTTTCTCGTACGGGTGTCGAATGAAGTTCTACTACAAGATCTGAGTTTAAATGGAACAAGCATCTTACTTTATACGGCTCCGCCAAAGACTTCCCTGATTGACTGAATGCACTTACTAAGTACTTGAAGAAGTTATCAGCCGTAAATTCAAAGGACAAATCGGTGTTTCCGTGAAATTGCAACTGGAAATATTGCAACGTGAACTGTGTTCTTTGTACATGTTCTTCAAAAAGAAAGAAGTTACTTTTACGTATTTCGTCGTAGCTGGCTGGTATCGTCTTAGTCAAACTGGGATCGTATCTGATAGTTGAAAGAATTTCCAAATTATCTGGAACTATTTCAGGAAATGACTTTGAAATGTAACTGTCTTGAATGGACTTGATTGTGGATAAATATCTATCTTCATTTTCATTTGCCATTGTGAATCTTAATGCAAGCTCTATAACAATTAATTTCTCTCTAAAAAATGAAACCAATTCTCAACCAACAAAACGAATATCTATCTTTCTAAATTCTATACTGAAGATTATGAAACAATTTAAGATACATTTCTGAAAGTGTATAAGTTCAGGAATTTTTCACTTAATATCCTACACACAACACCTATATTGTTCAACGCTTTATACTACAATTCACTCTATTCTATGATACAATATTTCTATGTTGACGGCCATCTTACGGCCAAATGCTTATAAATAGTCTAGTATGGTCTGAATCTTTTCTTCTCCCTCATCAAACGGACCTTTTCCTGGTCCAATTTGAATTTCTGGAGCAACTCATTCATCTCATCTTTTTTTCTCTGTCTCAATTGGAAACGGTAGAAATCCTCCGTTTCCTTCTTCTTCAACTTGGAATTGGCCTTGTCCAACTCGACGGTGGCAGCAAGCTTCTGTTTGCCCATGATGCCAGCCTTGGTTTTTCTATGAGAACCTACAACTAATGTGAATCCATCTTCGTCAACCAACAGCGCCTGGTGTTGCAAAGCATCACGAGACTCTTGTTCAGCTCTATCAAAGTCAATAAGAGCTTGTGATACAGCATCAGACAAAGCTTCTGCATCGAGAATCTGTGACTTGTAGTGGTTTAAGATGTACTTGGAATCGTATGTTGGAAATGGCCAGGAAGTCACGGTTCTGGATACCGCCAATTTTTTAATAGCGTTGTAAGCTAACTGGAAAGCCAGCTTATCTACGAAAGTGACAACACCGCAGTTTTTGGGCAATCTAGCAGGCTCTTCGTTGGTATTTCTGGCCGATTGTAAGTCGGGATTGAACTCAAGATCAGATGTAAGCTTCGTCAAGTTGATCCACACATCTTCAGGACAGTCGTTCAACAAACTTGCAGTAAACGCCTCGATAGTGGCACCGATAGCAACTTCCAGAAAGAATTTCTTGAGTGTGGAAGTGGTCGTTCCAATAGGTAGGTTGCATAAGAAGATGGATCTTCCATTGCTATTCTTATTGTTATCAGCCGACCTAATCTCGTGTTTCTTAAAGTATATGTAATGGTTAGCCTGAGCCTTCGGAAATAGCACCGGCAACACGTTGTAGCCCTTGACCTCCGTAGCGAGTACCATTGTTGGGAGATGTAGAAAGAAATATATAGCAGTGGAGTACAGAAGCAGAAATATATGAAAGATTTCCAGATGCGAAATGAGCCTGCACGACTGAGGTGCCAAAGAAATGGCGATGGTGGTGAAGAGTAAGGAAAGATGGGAATACAAACTGAAAAAAGGGCTAGAAGAGAGTCAGACGTTGTGAGCCATAGATAGAAGACAAGTGGTATAACTGTCTGGACTTTGTTCTGTTAGCTGTGACAAATAAAGCTTTAATAATTGGATTTATTCCCTTTTCGCAGCCTATGATAAGACTACGGTGAAGATGCAAATATGGCGACTTGGATAAGGAATTTCATAAGATTTTTGGACGATCTTCGACTCCACCAATATAGAGACTATGCATGTCAAGTGTATATTTATATATCCTGATTTAACTCTCATTACTTTCTCTTTACTATTATCTAGATTTCGCATAGTTAAGTATATGGAATGGAGCTCAATCATTCACAGGCAAGAATAACAGCTAAGAAACGGAACAATCGACGATTGCTTCCTTCTTCCTTCAAAAAGTTGAAAAGCCAGTTCAGTGACTTCATCCACCAACACGATTGTACATCTTGTTTCCAGACTTTCAACTTCCTCCAATAGATAATTCTTAATTATGGCCCATCTCCCACAAGATTGCTCCTACATATAGATACAAAATTTTCGACCAGTTCTGTTTCCTAATTTTTCACAGTACGCACTAAATCAGAATGAAAAATTCACTGCTTAAAAACTGAAAAATTCCTTCACTATAGTCAAATAGACTTTAGGATACCTATATAAGTCGCAGCTGTTCATATCTAGTATACTCTTATATACTGAGAATTTTGCTATTTGTTGTCATTCGGATCTTATCATTGCCCGGAGTATCCGATAACCGAAATCTCCAGCATCTTAACTGAAGAATCACCAATTTTTCACTCTCATTTCCAGTATTAAACAATAAAAGCACATTATCACTATGGACAAGCCCAGTTTGCTCAAGGCATTAGCCGGCACATTGGATGCAGACTTCCACACCCGTAAGCTGAGCGAAAGGCAGTTGAACGTCTATGAACAACAACCTGGCTTTACGGCTTACTTGCTAGATCTCATTACAGACCCGGAAGCCCAATTGGGCATCCAGATCTCCGCAGCCATTCTCTTTAAGAACAGAGTCATGACATACTGGTTGGCCCCGGAAAACAAGGCTCCTAGTCCATTAACCATCAGAGACAATGAAAAACCTCAGATCAAAGAAAAGTTAATACAGACGTTGATCAAGACCTATAAGAACACCCAACTCAGATTGCAATTGTCCACAGCCTTGCACAACATTTTGAGTTGTGAAAAATGGGATGAGATGCTCGCTATCATCAAGAACTTGTTGAACGACCTGACCAATGTTGATCACGTGTACGTCGGCTTGATCTGCTTGTACCAATACACCAGAAACTACAGGTGGTCCAGCTTTGATCATGCCAATACATCTAACCCAGTGTTAGAGGACGTAGCCAATGAAATATTCCCTCAGTTGCAAACTCTAATTCACAACTTGGTGAACAGCGACTCAGCTACTGCTGACGAGATGATTTACTTAATAGTGAAGATCTTCAAATTTACCACCTTCTCATCTTTACCTTCGTACTTCTTGAACGCAGAGAATTTGGGTAACTGGTGCCAGATCCACATCATGATCATTAACAAGCCATTGCCGGCATCTGTTTTGAACGAGGACTCGATTGAGCTCCGAAACCTGAACCCTAGAATTAAAGCAGTGAAGTGGTGTTTCGGAAATTTACACCGTTTGTTGAGTCGTCATGGTGGGGGCATCACCACGAAGGATAAGACCAACAACCAGTTCGCTGTATCCTTCTTGGAGAACTTTGTCCCATTCATTTTGAATGCTTTCTGGAAAATCATTGAAGAGTGGTCCACTAAACAGATCTGGTTAAGTGAAGCTTCATTATATCATATCATCTCGTTCTTGGAACAGCTTGTAGAGACTCCGGCCTGGAGCTTAATCAATGACAAGATCGATGCTATCATCAAGCATGTTATCTTACCCACGTTGAATGCAACAGACGAAACCATAGAGTTGTACGAGGACGACTCTGACGAGTACATTAGAAGATTCTTTGATACTAACAGAGAAAGCAACTCGGCAGATGTAGCTTCCATCAACTTCATCTACCGTTTGTCAGTCAAGCGGTTTTCTGCCAGCATCAACACTGTCTTAGCCATCGTAAATGACACCTTCAACCGTAGAGCCAGCGACCGCAGCAATGTACAAGTAGCCAAAGAGACTGAAGGTGCGTTCAGAATCTTATCTACCCTTTCTCACAAGTTGAACAACAAAAACTCGCCAGTACACGGACAGGTAGACAAAGTTTTGTATACATTTATCTACCCAGAGTTGGCTGATTCTGTTATTGCTTCTACTCCTTGGTTGACAGCTAGAGCTTGTGACACATTGGCCATGTTTAGACACAACTACAAGGACCAACAAGTGTTGAGAGACATTTTCCAGGGCGTAGTTAGCTGTTTCCAGAAGGAGGACCAGTTTCCTATCCAGCTTACTGCAGTAGATGCCTTGTGTACTTTAGTAGAAGAGGACTCCGTAGCTGAGCACGTTGGAGAACAGGCACCTCAGTTGATGGGAACATTGTTGGAAATGTCCAAAAAGTTCGAGAGTGACATTTTGACCAATGTAATGGAAACATTTGTCGAGAAGTTTGCTAAGAACTTGGAACCTTATGCCACTGAGTTGGCAAGAAAGTTGATGGAGCAGTTCCTCAGAACAGTTACCGAGTTGATGGAACAACAGTCTGCTGACTATAACAATGTAGACGTAGACAAAGAGTACAAAGCAGCAGGTGTTTTGGGCACGTTAACGTCGTTGGTGATAGCCATGGGTACTTCTCCTGAAGTGTCTATAGCTTTGGAAGGAGTATTGCTGGAAATGATTATCTTTATTCTCGAGAATGCCCAGGTTTCGTTTTTGTGTGAAACCATCGAGATTCTCGAATCTTTGATTTTCAGCTCTCGTCAGATTTCTCCTGTTATGTGGAACATCTACCAGGTTGTAATCGATTCGTTCGACACTTATGCACATGAATACTTTGATAGTTTCCAGCCTTTCTTCGAGGGTATTATCAACCATGGCTTCACTCAGCCTGTAATCACTGTTGACAGTCCTCAGATCCAGCAGCTACTTTCATTTTGTTTCAAGCTCTTAAAGAGCGACGGCTTGGATCCCGTGTTTGCTCACTCTACATTTGAAATCATGGAGTTGACGATCTTGGCGTTGAACAACAGATTCGTTCCAATCTTGCCTCAGTTCCTTCCCGAGATTTTTGAGATCTTCAGTACATTGGAGAGCCAAGATGCATTCGATGGTTACATGTTACACCATTTGTCGATTTTGAGAGTTTTCTTTGCTGCGTTCTTCGTTGACCCAGTCAGCACCATTCAATTTGTGAACGACAAGGGATTTACTCCAGCATTGTTCCAGTTGTGGTTCAAGCACTCGAGCGACTTTCAAAGTGTCTACGGATGCAAGTTACAGATCTTGGCCAGTATTGCCATCATCAGGAGCCAGGCTATAACCATGATTCCTGAAGACCTCATTGGGGAGACTGTTGACTTATTGGTGGACAATATTTCTACCTTGCCATCAGCCATCAAAGCCAAGAATGATATCTTGCAAAATGAAAGTCTGAGACCTTTTGAGAGTGCTGGCAATGATGAAGACGAGGACGACGAATACAATGCTGCTTACTACGAAGACGATTTAGAGGCTGGCGAAGCCGAATTGGAAGCATTGAAAATGACTCCCATTGATGAGATCAACGTTTTTCAGGTCATTGCTGACAACTTGCAAACCATGAACCAACAGGATCCAAGCAAGTACGAAGCATTGTTCGGAGGTGTTGCCGACAACAAGAAGGAGATGATACAGCAGCTTTTGCACATCGTTCACGATAAAGCGAAAAACTAGGTCCAATGAATATACAGCTTATTTATTCATAGAATATGTAACATTATGCATAGTGCCCTTTCATAATATGATTTTGCACCCAAAAATAATGTGAGAATAGAAACCAAGTACGACTAATATGATGAATATGAACAATGTAGCATATAAATAAAAGTTCATACAAAGAGCAAGTAGCATTTGACTATATTTTAGAAAAATATTAAGTTCTTCTCCAACTTCGAAGTTATGACAAAAATTTCATACATTCACAAGTACTAGTGGAAGCTCACAATATCAATTCCACTTCCTGCAGTCCTTGATCTGATGGCAATTTATAGGTGCACAAATTCGGTTAACAATTATTCTACATAACTACTTCTTCACAAAAAAAACATTATAAGTTCCACAATTGGAGATTTTTTGATCAGTTCTCTCCCAAAGTCAGCCCAAATAGTATATAACATGTTTTCGGGCTTCGGTTCGGATCTCTTCCGTGGCAGTCCCTTTGGTGCTGCGATGAACAATAACAAGTTTGAGGATTACTTCAGATGTTACCCTGTAGCCATGATGGCAGACAATATCCGCAAAGACGACGCCAACTTCGGGGGCAAGATTTTTCTCCCACCCTCGGCATTAAACAAGTTGACCATGTTACACATCCGTTATCCGATGCTTTTTGAATTAATGAATGAAGCTCAAGCTGTCAGAACCCACAGTGGGGTCTTGGAGTTTGTAGCTGAAGAAGGTAGAGTTTATATCCCCCAATGGATGATGACAACTTTGAAGATCAACCCCGGAGGTTTGCTAAAGATAAGTAACTGCGATTTGCCGTTGGGGCAGTTTGTCAAGATAGAACCGCAATCGGTAGATTTCTTGGATATTTCTGATCCCAAGGCTGTCTTAGAAAATGTCTTGAGAAAGTTCTCCACTTTGACAGTGGACGATATCATTGAAATCAACTATAATGATTCCATCTACGGAATTAAAGTATTGGATGTTAAACCTACTTCAGATAGTACGAGTATCTGTGTTGTGGAGACTGACTTGGAGACTGATTTCGCACCACCTGTAGGTTATGTAGAGCCAGAGTATAAGCCAAAAGCTGTACAACCTAATTCAGCAACACCTATAACACCTTCAAGTGTCAACCGTGGCGTAGGAGCTGCTACGATGGCCAAATCTATCAACTATGCCAATATCGTGGCCAATGCCTCCAAGTCAGGACAGTCATTTACAGGCTCGGGCCAAAAATTATCGGGAAAACCTTCAAATGTAGAAGAGTCAACTAGATCATATACTATAGACGAATTAGATCCCGATGGCCCACCGGCTCCGTTGGAGTTGCCTCATAATCAGTTGTTCTTCGGATTTCCCGTCGTATTGCCTACTCCCGAAAACACAGATGGCGAAGATCTGGCTGTCGACGCCAAAAAGGCTTTCGGAGGTAGCGGTCAGAGCTTGAGACAAAGTAAGAAACGCAAGGAGAAGAGCTCAACCCATTTGCCGTTGAAGAACCATTCACGTAGTCCTGATTACATTGAAATAGATTAGAGTTAATTGAGAGAAAGTCCGAGAACAGCAAGATTGTGATTTTCGCGGCCGTAAAGCAACTTTCTTTTCGGCCGGACACAAAAAAGAGATACTACTATATTCATTGTCCCAACAGACAACGTTGTTTGAATGTTGTGTTGCGGCATTATCTGTTGAGAAAATCAGATTCAACATATATTGTAGAAGCCTACCAAATTACACCAACAGAATAACTGGACATTCCAGCCCTGCAATTGCCACAGCAAATAATCCTACACAAAGAACCTGCTGAGTACGATCTGGGCGGTATATGAGGCACAAATCAATCTTTAGCAAAGTTCAACTCGACACATGAACGAGGTAGAGTCAAAAGCGATAACGATGACCTCTAGGTTACTTACCGAAAGTAGCTAGTGGAATAAGGAATAATGTATATTGACTTAAATTGTAAATCTTCATGTATCAATTAAGACAGGAGCCGTGCTGCAGCATTGTCTCCTATTTAGTGACGATGTCAAATAGGTAAATTAGGATTACTTACACATTTTTTGGGTAAAGCCTTACGATGATAGTTCTAATCCTCATTCTATACAGTACTAGTCAGAATTGTCCCAAAAGATCACCATGAGACTGTTGGGTGCAAAATTTAATAACCGAATTACTTATAAGCGGCCAAATGCTTCACACTGAATTTCTAATTAAGCTTTAGTCAATAGCCAAGAGCGACTTCAGCTAATTTTTATGCTACTTGTCATACTTCCAATATTAACAAATTGCGATATTAATTAGTAGCTAATAGATATGTCTGATTTAAAGTTCATGAAAGAGACTTTTTTGGTCCATGATTCAATCAATTCCCTACAACTATCTATTGGCGAAGGTGTAGATCCAGCTGTTGATGATTTGAAAATAACTGTTATGGATATCCCAAATCAACTACATAGAGACTTAGAGAAGAAAAAAGAGACTCTTGCAGAAAGGAAGCAGGAACAATCCAGCGTAGATCCAGACGTCAATGGCGGGTATGCCTATGTAATACTTTTGTCTGCTGTATTGCTCAACTTCTGCTCTTGGGGTAACAACTCGGGATTTGCTATTTACTTTGCCTACTACTCTACCAATAATGTGTTTCCCAATACAGACAAATTGAACTATGCAGCTATAGGTGGTCTCTGTTTTGGTGCAGCTATTTTGTTTGGTCCTGTTATCAACTATATCAACGGATTAATAGGAATCAGGAAGACCCTTATGATAGGCAATATCATTCAGTTCGTATCCTTAATACTCAGCAGTTTCAATTCTACCCATAGGGTCTGGCAGTTGTATTTGACCCAAGGAATCTTACAATCAATAGGGACAGCATTCCTTGGATTGCCAACTTTCATGGTGTTACCACTTTGGTTCACAAACAAACCCATTCAAGGGAAGTACAGAATAAAAGACAGGATGCTTACTCTTTCCCAAGGAATAGCAACAGGAGGAACCGGTTTTGGGGGATTGGTGTTCAATTTGGCCATGCAGAAAGTCCTTGAAAAACATGGATACAGATGGGCATTGAGAGTCGAAGGTTTGATTTCATTAGTTGCCTGTACGATAGCCATCTTGATGTTGAGGGACAAGAAAATGGCCAAGAAAGTCGAGTTCACAATCTTTGACAAGAATGTCTTCTTTCTGCCAGGTTTCACACTCTATGTTGGCTTCATCTTCTTTGCCTTACTTGGATATGTTGTTACTTTGTACAGTCTCGCCAACTGGGCAATTGCCTTGGGCTATACTCCCCAACAAGGTTCAGTGGTTTCAGCAATGACGTCAATAGGCATTATCGTAGGAAGACCCATAATAGGATTGTTTTGTGATAAATTTGGAGCTGTTACGGTTTCGTTCATAGTTTATGTGGTAATGGCCATTTTTGCACTTTCCATGTGGATTTCCTCGAGAAGCTATAGTGAAGCGATAGTTTTCGCAATCATAAATGGGATCTTGTCTGGCACCTTTTTTGTAGCGGTTGGAACGATAACAGTGCAGACTATCGGGCTCAGATTCAACAAGATCAATGTAACCTTTTCTATGGGATTCATAGCGGTTGGTGTATCTGGAATTTTGTCGCCCATAATTGGTATTTCCCTAAGAAAGCTGGAAATGTCACCTGCTCAATTCGAATATTGTTCCATTTTCGTAGGCTGTTCTTACATAGTCACAGCTGTAATTTTGGCATTAATGAGAGGGTATTTGATCTCAGTTCGTGAACTCGCTCAGCCAGAAATGTCTGATAAGGAATTCTTTGGCATTCGTCCAAAGTTTGTCCGATACATGAGAAATTCTTTCAGGATCCAAGCAGAGCCGGTTTAGCTAGTATTTAATGGAGATTATATATCATTACTCTGCATTACCAAATATATTCTGACTATAATTTGCTATCTTTTAAGCATCTTTTCACTAACTACTCAACCTCACACTATACTTTTTCACACATCTACATTCCACTATACTTGTTACGACTAATTTCTACTATTCTTCATACTGTCGTGCAAGTCATATATATTAGAATGGCTTTTTGTCTAATGTACACAGTTTCATAAAGAAAACCATGAGGTGTATATGTATAGCTTCAGCTTACCTCTGCGGGCTTACACGTCAGTGGTAGAAGGTAAAAAGACATCATTGTCCTGTTCCATAGCTCTCCTGGTGTGGTACACAATATCAGTAGACTCCCATGGGTAGGCGATCCACACATCTGGAACCAGTCTGGCAGCATAGTAGTGACCATTCATGATTTCCTCAGGCAAATCAGCTCTCTTTGGCTTCTGCTTGTCGTGCAACACAAAGACACCAAAGGTAGTGTCATTAGGATCAGCACCCTTAGCCTTGGCCTGTTCGGCAACATCCTTCTTCAATTCGGAAACTGCATAGTGCAACGTCGTTCTAGTGTCATCTACTTCATCAATGATCAAGACATTCTTGCCTACCAAGTCGATCTTAGACTGGTTGTAGTCGATCCACTGGGTTCTGACCACTTGAGTACCAATCTGTTCTACCTGGTTACCAACGGCATCCACGTGTTCGTAGAGTGACAAAATTATGGCCATAATTCTGACATTAGGTTGACCTGGCTCCTTCAAGAAAGAACGTAACATTCTTGCCGGAATGAAACCACCTCCACCAATGGCAATGATCAAGTCGGGCTTAAAAGCCTTGATTTTGTCCAGAATCTCTTGACAAAGCTGGTGCACATTGTTGTACGAAATGTACATCTTGGAGGCTTCCACGTCGGCAGCGTCCATTTTTGCGGGTATTGGTTGTGTTTCAAGAAGTCGAAAGACTAAAGGGGGAGAAAATGGAATCCCAAGAGGAAGAAGAATGGAGAGTGAATTTCTGAAAATTTTACCAAGAGTAAAATCCATTTCTAGATGGACCACCGAGGAAGTCCCGGACCATAACCGAGGGTGTTGCAGCCGTCTGGGAATGAGTAATTGTACAATGTGTTAGAATATATATTATAGAAATCGAAGAAAAAAAAAGCCGTATTGTCTCTGCGGTATGGATCTTGGTACAACACTTTTTCAGAGAGATAGCCACTTGCCTACTCCTTTTCTTTCTACCTTCTACTTCTCTTTCGTTGGTTTTGGTATACTATATCCGGTTGTGAGCTGCACCACCCTCGGGTCGGCTCAGATCTTCGCGTTGGCTATGAAATCTTCGATTCATTCCATATATGCAGATCAGCCCATCGGACCAACATCATCTACTGTTTCCAGCATTCTACTAGCATTCCTTGCCGTCTTGGCGATAGCTTGCGGAGACAGCTTCTTTCGTTCACCATAGGGAAGTTCACATAATACGCACTCGAAACCGGTTTCGACTCTTAAGTGGGCTCATTGTTGTTTCAACAAAACATGGAATCTACTCCGCGGAAGTCCCGTGTGACGTCACTTCCAGTAATAGTATATCCATACGGTGTTATGGACAGGCGGATGCGTGTATAGATAATTGTAATGAGAGTGTTTCATTGGTTGCGAAAACAGTGTAAAAAGATAAGATAAAGCGAACATTGATAAACAAGAAAGACAGCACAGCCAGGAAAGGACATCAACTGATATGAATTACTTTTGAAAGTTATGGCCCAATATCTTTTCATTGTAGGGTTCTGTTCTTGTGTTCTTGAACCATTTCAAAGACGACAATCGCTGACATTATGGTTTGCTACTAGTAATTACTTATCAAGAACTTTCTGGGGCTCAGAGCAGACTAATGTGTGACCAAGTTCAAAGGATTGTAGTTATTTCATGTATTACATAGTAAGAGGAAGAAAACGAAGAACCTACAATGACCGTGTAAATACTCGCCAACTATACACACCCTCCAAAGCACAGCAGAGCTCTTGACATACGAATACTTACTTCACCATCCAGTCGCTTCGCTTCGACTCCAAAAGCGGACATCTGCAGCCTTTTTTCAGTTTGTAATTCAATGGGTGCAACTTTGGTTCCTCAGTAAATAGAAACGTAATCGAAAATAAATCACAAAAGAAGTAACCTACTCAACACAAAAAACTGTACAACCAATACTGCACAGCCAGAACTCGTCGAAGCTACAGAAACTCATAGAAACTCACAGAAACTGTTTCTGCCAGGACGGCACATACTGCCCACTAAAGCTTGAAGCCCATTTAGGCTACGTCACCCATAAGCAGGTCCAGTTGCAATTGCTGGACCAAGCAGTTTTATAAGCGGAGTACTTCCCACATGCACACGTGACTTTTATGAAAGATGAAAAATTCAACATGCTGTTTGAAATATGGAGTAACATTATCATTTCTTGACATAATTTTCGCGAGTTTCCTTCTTCTCATATTTCTTTATAGCTCACAACGATACTCACCATGAGATTTGCGTTGACTTGCGTGTCTCTCGTGGCCACTGCCTCGTATGTGGCAGCAGCCATTTTGGGGTTGGACTATGGACAGCAGTACACCAAGGCCGTCTTGTTAGCCCCCGGCATTAACTTCGAGATGGTGCTAACTGACGAGGGTAAAAGGAAAGACTTGTCGGGAATCTCCCTCAGAGCCGACAAGAATGACATTGAGCGAGTTTATGGATCCCAGACTGGTTCATTGTGCACTCGTTTCCCCCAATCTTGTTTATTGGATATCAAACCTTTGCTCGGAAAGTCAATAGATGATCCTATTGCCAAGGCATATTTGGCTTCCCATCACGGTATCAAATTTATTGCTGACGAAACCAGAAATAATGCCATCAAGTTTGATTTGGGCTTTGCCAACCAGACCTATGTTTTCACTGTCGAAGAAGTTTTAGCTATGGGATTGAGCGAAATCAAGAACAGGGCCTTGGGAGACTTGGAAGCAAACCCTGCTGCAGCTACCATTGCTGAAGATGTAGTTCTTGCTGTTCCACCTTATGTGAGCCAAGCTGCAAGACAGGCTTATTTGGATGCTTTACACTTGGCCGACTTTTCCAAACCCTTAGGTTTAGTAGATGAAGGCTCCACAGTAGCTGTCAACTATTTGTCGAATAGAAAGTTGGAAAAGGCCGACTACAACGACGTCAAGGAGTATCACATTGTATACGACATGGGTGCTGGTTCTACCAAGGCAACGTTGTTTTCGTTCACAGCCTTTAAGAACGGTTCTCTTGTTCTTGAATTGGAAGGTATTGGATATGAGGAAGAATTCGGTGGAAGATTATTGTCCAATTCCATATACGCTGTGATACTTGAAAAGTTTTTGATCCATTTCAACTTGGAGGAAGCCGACGTCACACCTAAGATTGCTGCCAGAATTGCAGAAACGGCAGAGAAAGCTAAGATCATCTTATCTGCCAACAGTGAGTACCACGCATCGTTGGAGTCTGTATATGGCGATAAAGATTTTAAGACTTCAATTACTAGGGGAGAATTTGAAGAAATCAATTCCGATTTGATGGAACGGATCACTCAACCCATTTTGTCGTCATTGAAAGACTCAGGAATCACTCTTGAAAAGGTCAAGTCGATCATTTTGAACGGTGGCTCTAGCAGAGTTCCTTTTGTCCAGAAACATTTGTCCACTCTAGTAGGAGAAGAGAAGATCTCTAAATCTGTCAACACTGACGAAAGTTGTGCCTTGGGTACAGCATTGAGGGGCTTGAAGTTGAAGACATCTTTTGAGAAGCCAGGTGAAATCAAAGTTATTGAAAAGAACTACAACAATTACGAGTACAGCATCAATGATGAGAATATCGTAGTCTTCTCCAAGGGATCTGGAATCAATGAAAAGTCTCGAGTGAACCTCGGCAAGTTGAACGACACCGTAACCATCAATTTGTATGAAAACGGATTCTTGTTCAAGCTGTACAATGTAGAAGAATTGCTTTTCAAGTCGAAGAAGTTGTCGTGCAACTCCAAAGAAACCAAGGAAGTAGTTGCTACCTTCAAATTGGACAATAGCAAGCTTTTTGACTTGAACAAGTTGGAAGTGGAATGTGTGTCGCACGAAGAAAAAAAGGGCTTCCTTGGTAACTTTTTGAAGAAACAAGAAACAGCTGAAGTAGATGAAGATGAGGTTGTAGAAGAATTTGTTGATGAAGTGAACAACACTTCTTCCAACAAAACCGAGAAAGTAGTGACCAAGAAAGCAAAGAAACCTATCACTGTAACTGTTCCTAAGGCAATTTATCCTCACGTCAAACCATTGAACAGAGCTGCTAAGGAAAGACTTTCTGCCAAGTTGACTTACTTGAATGCCAGAGATGAACAGAGAATTCAGTTTGATCAACTCAGAAATGTATTAGAAGCCAAGTGCTACGACTTACGTAACTTTGTGGATGATAAGGAGTCTGCCTTGCTATTGGAAATCAGCGATGACGACATTTCTGAACATACCAAGTTCGTAAGTGAAACTATTGAATGGTTAGAATTCGACAGCGATGATGCTTCTGTCAAGGACGTTGAAGATAAGATCAAAGATTTGACTGACAGAAAGCTGAAATTAGAAGACGTTGTATTGATGAGTGAAACTGACTTGTCATTTGCTGGAATTAAGAAATTGTACGAAGATGGAAGTAAGATTGTCATGACCATCCAGTCGCACATGCTTGAGTTTGGAAGTCAAATCAGTGAAATCAGACAGAAATACGAAAACGCCAGCTTTGACTTCGACAAGGAGAACAACAGAATCAAATTACATTTGTTGTCGAAGGGCGAGGACAAAATAATGAGCTTTGACAAGAACTTGGCCCAGTACAAGGAGGATGTCACAGCTGTAGGAGGTTTGTTAGACTTGACAGAAGAAGAGTTCAACAAGATTTCCAGAAGCGAGCTTTACGAGCACCAGAACGGTTTGGCAAAGGGTATCATAGAGATGCTTGCCGATCTCCTTTCTATTGAAACCAACCACAATGAGAGAATCAAAATGTTCAATACCAAGTACGATCAACTCGTTAAGAGAAGGGAACTCAAGGAGTACAGAAAGAAGGTGAAAGAAGAACAAGCTGCATCAGCTAAGGAGGCCAAAGAAGTTGTAGAAGGAGAAGAAGAGGAAGGTGGTATCATTGAAGAGGACGACGACGAGTTTTCCAGTGTTCCAGTAGAATCGACCACTCCAACGTCAGAAACTGAACCAGAACCAGTAGTAGAAGAGAAGGATGGTGACATTGAACACGATGAATTATGAGCGATAATAGATTTGTACAAATTAGAATATCCATAATAAAAGTTACAAAATTTAGAAATTTTGAATGTTATAAAAGTTATAAAAAGTAATAAGTATAAATAGTTGTGTTAATGAATATATAGCTGCGAAAAATGAAAAATTCATGAGATACTAGATGCCCTTCTCAGACCTGCAGGTACCACTTTCAATTAATATACCCAATTGATTGGAAAATTAAAACTTGTGAAAGCCTTTTAAAGACCGATTCAACTATTCAGGAATTGACTGGAAAGCAACCAATATTGTTCCAAAAAATGAGTGGTCATAGTCGTCGTACTGGTGGATCCTCGCTGTGGGATTCCATTTCCAGAAGGGATGTATATGAGCCTAATGGAGCCTCCAATACAAGTTCAAGTGCTAATTCTAGAAGAAACCAGAATCATAGCCAAAATAGACCCCTGGACTATTCCTCTGATAGAAGAGGGGCCAATACCGGTACGAATGTGAGTGGAGATACCAATAATCCATATGCAAATTCAAGAAGAGACGAGCCAAATTCAAGTAAAAGAGAAGAACCTATCTCTTCAAATGCTTCTAGCAATTCGAGCATACCTGTAAATCCATATGGAGGATTAAGAAGAAATGAAGACAAACCAAAACTTCCAGAATTACCAAAAAGTAATTATGAACCTAGAAGAGAAAATCAATCACATGCCTACGAACGAGACAGCTATGTTTCTAACAGAGATACTAGCAAGAGAGAGTCGAGAGATACCAGAGGTAGAGATAGCGGCGAATTTGCACAAATACCGACACGAGTTGGTAGAGTAGCCAGACCTCAGACACCTGATAGTCATCAATATGACCGTAAGAGGGAAAGAGACTCGTATTCTCCACGATATGAACACAGAATATCTGAATACAGATCTGGAAATCGCGATCGTAGTCCGCGAAGAACTGACTCATATAGAGGTGAACACAGAGAAAGAGAAAGAGATAATTACCGAGGACAATACAGAGAACGTAGAGATATCAGAGAGAGAGAAATGCCCGACTCACAGTCTACCAGAGATCTGTCTATAGTCAGAGAAAGACATGTAGAAGTACCAAAGTCAGATGAGTATTCCAAGGATGAATTGCAGAGGAAGATAAAAGAAGTATCCCAGAAATTATCTACTTTGACTGACGTAGAGTGGATTGAAAATACAGCAGTTATTGACTCACGTTGGGGAGTTAAGCCCAAGGGGTTTGAAGAAGTTACAGCTCAAAGAGCGAAGCTTTCTGGCTTATTCCCGTTGCCTGGATATCCCAGACCTGTAGATTTCACTAAGTTAGAAGGCATGGTTAAAGACAGATCGAACAACAAGAACGATATATTGTTTGAAATGTCTCACATTGACCCTGTAGATGCCAAAAGCTCTCGAGTCTTGATTCTTCATGGGGTAGACTTTGACAAGATCAACCATTTGAAAGTTGTTGACTACCTCAATAGCTACTTGAAAAAAGTTGATATTGAAGAAACTTCTTTGACCAACAACATTGATGATAAAAGAAAAACAAAAGACGACAAGAGTTTGATCGTAGAGTTCCACAATAGTACATGTTGCACTATTATTTCATCGCTAGTAAATCTTCAGCTTCAATTCAACCAATTCAAGGACGATACAGAGCCAGCTCATCCTGAAGAAGAGACTATTGAAATTAAGTTTCAAAGGCCCAACGAGTACGTAGTTCAAACATTACCTTCTTATACAAAACTAGATGAAGAAGTGATAGAGAAAGTGATTGATTCTCCTAGAAAGATTACCCTAAGGTTTTCATCCGCTATCACTGAGACACAAATCCTTACTGAGTTGAATCTGTATTCACCAGTAAGAGCCTTCCAGATGTTCAGAGAAGTTGGAACAAAGAAATCGTTAGGAATGGCATTCGTAGAATTTTTTATTGACCCATCTACCTACAAGCACAACGATCAGGTTATTGAAAGACTCCAAGAATTGATTCTGCAGTTGGGCCAGTCCCAAATTATAGATGAAGCATTCTTTTCATGTATTATTCCGCAAAAAACGAGTATCCAGGATTGCCAAATCGACTTTGGTAGCTTGAAGCACTTGGTAAGAAACGAGAATGTGACCACTCATCCTAAACTGAGAGTTATTCAGTTGCTCAACGTTGTTACTCCGAAAGATTTGATCGAAGATTCCAACTATCAGTTCATATTGAAAGATATAAGAAGAGAAGCGTCACGAATTGGAACGGTACTATCGATTAAGATTCCAAGACCTGCCAACGAGTTCACGCCAGGATTGGCACAATTCAGTGTTCCTGGTCTTGGAAAAGTATTTATTGAATTTGCTGACGAGGAAGTGGCTTTCAAGGCTATTATGGAGTTAGCTGGAAGACTGTACAACGATCGTTGCGTTATCTGTGCGTTCTACAATGTTGACGACTACAGAATGGGTTTGTACTAGGTCATCATCATAAAAGTAACTATCAAAAGTAAAAGGCAAATGTAAAAGAAATTTGTAGATACCATCTCAGTAAGCCATATAGCATCTATAATCTATAAGAATAATAGGCAATTTACAATCAATGTAATATATACTATAGACTATAGTCTATTTTCCGCGAGAAACATTTTCAACTCGCGAGGTACATTGGGGTCATATCCGTGTCTTGAGATCAAGTCGTAGAGTTCCTTGGGGAGTTCTGGAATGAAACTCAAACTGAGTTTGATAATTTCGTTTTCTTCTAAATTGGGAAACGTACGAAGGATCTTCATGGGTTGTTCGGAGCCTAGCAACGTCGCCCGATTGATGATAAGTTGAGCCACAACAAACAAGATGTTCATATGTGTACCATAGGCACAAAGAATGTCCCATAGTTTCAATACTGACTTGAGAGGAGGTGTACATGCTGAAAGAGTCAATACAGAAGGAAAGGCATAGATCTTCGCTTTCAAGAATTTACTATCGAGATAGTCACTGAGAACAGGATCTATGATCTTGAGTACGACGTCCACTAAGCTGAGTCCCGTATGAACTCCATCCAAATTAGGTGTGATGTAAAGTGGAATGTGGCTAGTGAGCAAATTATGGAGAATGGCATACGCTTGGGGCTCACTTCTGTGGCAAGTAAAAGCTATTGGTGCTAGCAAAACGTTCAAGCCTTGGACATATCCTACGGTTGATTCCGTGGTGATTGCTATACAGCTGAGGATTCGTATGAGGGTTTCTTCTGACACTTTTGTCTGGAAGTTGCGATCGTTCTTGAGAGTACGAAAGGTATCGTTTCTGATCTTGGCATAGACCTCTGGATCTAGTGATTTCGGAATTTGGGAAACAAGACTCAAATACGAGTCTGTAGTCATATTGGGAACCCTCCAGAGAATGCTCCAGACAAACGAACGGTAGGGACACTGGTCATATCCTTGTGGAGTAGAAAGTCCTTCTATAAGGATCATATACCGTAGTTGAGAAAGTCCATTTTCGAGAAATAGTTGCGGAGACGACACAAATTGCTCAATAGAGTCTTTCTTTCTACCACGAGACTGTCTTGGAGAGGTCGCTAACATCGAAGAATAGGAAAGTTAGCAACAAGAAGAAAGAAATAGTTGAAATAGATAAATATTGATCCATAGGTAACGGGTTTGTTTACATGGAGTGCACATAGTTTCCAGATTGAGCAAGGCATATCTTCAGCTTTTTGCTTGGTTCACGATAGAAAGATGCTAGAGAAATAGAAAAGGTGGTAGACTTCGGCAGGATTTGTCAGAGTTTCATTCATAACTTCATAATCAAACAACTTTCAGTTATTGCTCTATTTTGCTGTTCATGTGACTATACTTATGGATTTCATTGATGAGGTCCAGATATTCAGCTGCGAAAATTGACCAGTTCAGCTAACCCATGAAATAGCACCGAATGGCACCTCAAATAGAACAAGACTCTGCTGTATTTATCCAACTTGAACAAAGAAGTATAACATCTCTCTCTCTCCATAATCAGTATTCTCTGGTATTGCTTACGTTTCAGTAGTCCACTTTTTATACTACTGGGACTCACGTTGATCATTTTCACGTGACCCTCACTGTAAACAAGTCAACACAAATTACCAACTAACTAATCTACTTGCCAGTCTCTTCTTCGTTGCCAATCATGTTCGGTCTCGGAAAGCTTCTCTATGTAATCATATTGACTGTCAACGGGATAGCCGTTCTCAGCGAAGACCGATTCCTCAACCGCATAGGCTGGGGCTCGTCTACTTCGTCGCCGAACGGCGGTGGCCAGTTCCAGCAATATGGAAATGGCTTTGATCAAAATGACGGAACGTCGGTCAAGACCAAGATTATCAACTTGATAGGTGCCATCAGGACGTTGTTGCGAATTCCCTTGATAGCTATAAATGTGGTGGTGATCTTGTACGAGTTGATATTGGGATAGAGCAGATGAACACATCTATCATAACGAATATTCAAGAAATCAATCTTAATCAATATAGAAAATCGACTTATTTCAAGATTCATATAATATTGATGAGTATCACAATAATGACTGTCAAGTCATTATTTATTTTTAAATCGATTCAGATCAATGCTTATGAATAACAATTTCTAATACGTGTAAGATCAATACAATGTGATAAATGTGAATAATGTGATCAAATTAAAGTTCAAGACATCTCGGCATTAATATTAGTGATGTTAGTTTAACGATATTGATAGTATTCATATGAAGTTCTGTCAACACCACCTTCATTTACGCGACTGGCACTGCCTTGTATATACAATATATTCAGTTTCATTATTATACAGTTCGTAATCATTAGTACTATAGAACAAATGCCTACATCTATAACGTTCAATTATGCATTCTCCGACTTGACGCCAGGTTCACTCAGGACATGAGAGCTTTGCAATCTGTCCCGCGACTTCTTGAACAACTCCTCCTGTTGTCTCAACAATTCTTCCTCAGACAAGCCCGAGTTTTGGAACTTGTTATTCTTCTTCTCTTTGCCCTTCAACAACTCCTTGTGCTCCCCCAAGACCTTGTTGATGATTTCGAGATAGTTGTGGAAGTCCAACTCCTCCAACGCCTTGACCACATGGTCCGAAGCAATTGTCTTTTTGGCTTCCTTCTCGGCAATGTCGTTCAGTTGTGTCGATAGCATCATAATAAACTCAATGCTGCATTCGGTGATGGCCTCACGGGCTTCTTTGGAAATGGCAATATCTTTGGGCAAAATCTCACCAATTATCTTCTGAACTGTGGCTTTGGGCAACAGCAAGTCGTCCGACGACCCTGACGACGAATACTCGGCCATACTACTCTTTCTGTTGTGAATGTTTTTGTTGTTTCTTCTCTCAACAACCTACTAATAATTTATCTGTTCTACATACAAACCCAAGTTTTCGCACAATTGATGCCCTTTTATATCGTTTTTCTTGTGGAAGCTCATTTCAAGTTTTGGCACGTGATGCAAGAGTTGGTGCATGTATAGCCAATTGCCTCTGCAGCAAATGGACCGTTCTGCAGAAAAAATATAGAATAAACTGTAGGACTACAACGTTTTTCTATCTTTTTTTCACATTTTATGATGTCTTAATTAGTTTTGCTTTATTTGCTTTATCAATAGTCTTGAGAATCATATATATCGTTGGAGGCTGGGAATAAAATGAGAGAGAGCGTGATTTGCACATTGATGTTGGGGAGCTTTGCAGCTGCAAAGAAACTGCGAACCACCAGGGGATAAGTAAGAAATTCTGGTCGCAGATTGACATTTGTGATGCTAAAGATTAGTCGAGAGCGATTTGAACAGTTTGAAGAAGAGAAAAAGAAAGAAAATTGACAAGAAAGCAATCGATGTTGGTTTTATCGTGAAATCTGCCTCCCATGGTCAGAAAGCGGGTTCTCTAGACTTTATAATATACATTATCTTATCTATTGTAATATTCTAACCGATGCTTTTACGTCTACTCATCTCTAATGAACTGTACTGTGCTTTCTACAAACTGCTCTGGCAAGTCCGTGACGATCCAATGACCGCAGTCAAACTCCTGGTAGCTGAAGTTATTGAAATACTTCCGGAACTCAGGATACGACTCTGCGTCGACGAAATTGGAGTGCTTGGCTCCCATCACCAATACAGACTTGCCAAATTTCTTGTTTTCTACCGTTGAAGCTGGCCACCTTCCCAAATGGTTCATTACACCATCCTTGAGGAAATTCAATACCGGCACTCGGAAAATGGGGTGTTCGGTGAATTTACTCTTGATGATGTTAGTCTTCAAGAATGCTCTTACCTTTTCATTACTTTCGTACATCTTAAGGATAGATTCTATTTTTCTTTCTCTGAATGCTGGAGGTTTGGTCTTGAACTGAGGTGCTTCGTGCTCAACCTGACACATTCCGATCAAGTCGTGTGTGAAACTGGAGTCCAACACTTTTGAACGGGGACTATTGTCGATGACCAATAGCTTTGAGATCAACTCCGGTCTTAACAAAGCTGCGATCATAGATGTCTTGGCCCCCATAGAATGGCCCACTAAGATGGAATTCTTCCAGCCACGTTCCTCTAGAAACCGCACCACGTCCTTTGCCATAGTGTAGTAGTTGTGAGGATTCGAATGGGGAGATTGGCCATGGTTACGCAAGTCAACACCATAAACTGGGTTCTTAGTCTTTTGCGTTATCTGTCTAGCAACTGAACCATAGTTCTGTTTGGACCCAAAAAGTCCATGCAACATGACAACTGGAGGCAAACTGTCATCGACTTCAAATCCTTTTGTAGGCTTGAATTGTTGCCAATGCAAGGGTACTGTTTCGTTATTGGGAAGATCTTTCACTAGATCCAATCTCAAGTGGTTGTAGAGATGCTTGTACTTATCCGGTGAAATTCGACACGCTGAAAGCGAACGTATCAGTTGCAATCTTCTCGATCCTAACGAATGAGATCCAATCATTGCAACCACTAGTGAAACGTGGAAACTCAGTTCTTTCTCTCCAACATTTACAAATCATATCTGAAATTTTTCAGTATCTACAAAATATTTATGCAAGGTGCAAAATCTGCAAAAAATACATGAACCATACATTACTTATTTCTCAATTGGTTTGCTCTATTTTTGCATTCGAAATTAATAGTCATAGCATAAATCAAGCAATGAATTGAATCAAAAAGTGGAGACAACAATGAGAGAGCTAGCCATCTAGCATTTCAATTTCAAGCACTAAGTGCTTGCAAAATATAATCATCATTTAATTTACATAGTGTTTTCGGTTTCAAAGTCTTCATCTACTAAATCTCGTACTTAATTCAAAATTAAATTTGTTCCATTAAACCATGACTATCTAACAATAACATTAGGAATTAAATTCTTTATAATTTTTATATCTCTGTAGCAATGTCTAGCTGCTACCTCCATTGTTGTTACCTCTGGCACCGCCCATAAATTGGTTGAGCATGGGGTTGTTCATCAAGTCCGACAAGTCTGGACCAGAACCGTCTTGACCACCCAAACCAAAGTTCTGTGCCATTTGGCGAACTGCAGGGTTGCTCATCAAGTTTTGCATGGAATTTGGATCCAGCATCATCTGTTGGGCTGCTTGCATGATTTGTGGGTTGTTCATCATTTCCGACAACGAAGGCATACCACCTGCACCAAACATTGACGAAAAGTCTGGTAAACCTCCAGCACCTGCCCCAGCACCAGCTCCGGGAGCAGAACGCGTAGTTTCAGAAGCAGAAGAATCGTCATCATTAGGAGCAATAGAGCGTTCGAGCTCTTCTTGAACTCTACGTTTGGCTGTCTCGTAACCCTTTGTCATACCGTCAGACTTCTTGTCGCCTTCTACATCCAAACCCTTTTTGTAAGCTTCCATGGCAGCCTTAGCATCGCCCAAGGCAAATTTGGCCAAACCCAATCTCGAATAAGCTTTAGAGAAGTTTGGGTTCAATTCAATGGCTTTCTCGGCATCTTCAACAGCCTTATCGTGCTGAGAAGAAGACGAGTAAGCAGCAGCTCTATTGGACAAGTAAACGACATTGGAGTCGTCCAATCCAATAGCCTCGGTATACTTGGCAATAGCCTCGTCAAAGTTTCTTGCAGCTATGGCTCTGTTACCTTGAACCTTCAACTCGTCGGCTTTAGCTTTGGTTTCGGCATCAACTTCCTTCTTAGGTTCGGAGTCAGTCTTCGAAGTAGCATCAGAGGCGGAAGTAGTAGAAGCAGGTGCAGCTGTTGTGGAAGCAGAAGCAGAAGAAGCAGAAATCAATTCTGGCAAAGATTTGCCGGCGAATTTGGCTTCAACAGCCTTGGTGGTCTCTTCCGAATTCACTTCGAAGGCATCAGCAATACAGTCGATGGCTACATCCATAGACTCGGCATAGTCTTCAGCAATGTCCTTATTAGCTACAGCCTGCTTCAAGAAATGGATGATCGAGAACGCTATGTCCTTGTTGGTAACAGAAGACATTGTGGTGATAGTTCTGCTTTATGATATAGTTGATAGGAAATCAAAAAATCAATCAAAATCAAAAAGAGTTCAAATGAAAATGAAGATTAGAAAATGAATCAAACGAAAAGTGACCATATATATTCTTATCGTTAACTATGGAGCGTGCTCCAAATTCATTCAAACACGGTGTGCGACACCGCGAAAAAATGTCGGTGTTCTTCTGGAACATTCTCTGGGAGAAAGGTATTTTGCGACATTATTGCAACTTCATATTCACTACATTCTATATTTGAGTTTCCGTCCGTTAATTTGATGGAGGTATACACAATAGCTTATAGTTTGCAAATATGATCGCGTATAGTTTCTACGTTGAGCACTGTATTGTAAGCTAGCCTTTCGACTAGGGTCATATCTCATTATTATCTATAATTACGTCCATCATTTTTCACTTCCCGAAATAACTTCTGTAACTCTATGCTATTGTTGCGGATCCTCTTCATGTCGTCGCTGACATATGTCTTGATCCCGAATCGAAGGAAATCACATCTAAACTTGAGAAAACTGGAAATCTCAGAGGCCACGACTTCGTGTTCCCATTTGATATCTACATTGAGCTTCATAATTTGTTTCACTTTCTCAGACTTGGTCATAAGCAACTTCTTATATCTGGCTTTCTTACTCTCAATAATGTTACTGAAGTTGAAAAATGCTCCAGTGGTATCGTTTTCAAAATCCAAATCCGGAATCGGCTCTGTAGAAAATGTGCTTCTTCTACTGAGCGATCCAACATTCTCTTCCTGGCCATTGGATGTTATATTGCCATTGCTATTGTCAGAATTGTTATTCTCAGGAACATGACTGTTTGGGTTTTTCCCTTCAATCTGATGCAACTCGCTATTGAGTTCTCGAATTGAATCGTAAAGTTCCTTCCATGTCCGGATTTCTTCGAGGATCTTATTGATACTTTTCAACAACTCATGTAACGAGATCTGCAACCAATATACATAAGAATGGAATCCACTCCAGCACGAATCTTGCATTTCCACTTCATGTGTGACTTTCAGTTTAAGTTCATCTGTGTAATTACCTTCGTTTTCTACAAACCTCTTAAGTGCCGAAAAATATACTGTTCTGATATCAGTTTGTTTCATATCAGCAATGGCACTCAACTTCCCAAACTTATGGAGAATGGTTTTATACTTGAACAAGTCGGAAATAGAGAAAGTCAAGAAGAATTCTATCTCGTCGATCTGAGAAGATTTCAATTTAACATCACCCAAACTTGCTCTTTTCTTTTCTTGACGTAAACCAGCTTCTTGAATAAAGTCTAAAGTCAGTCTCTCTCTTTCTTTACCTGTTTCTAGAAACTTTTCGAAATAACAATCACCATTTCGAAACACCATTCCTATAAAGTATAAATTTAGTGTGTCGATCAATCTGTTGATTCTATATTTGTGGAAGTAGGGAGTTGTTGATCCCAATCCGTAGTTCAACCAAACAATGTCCTTGTCAGGAAGATATGTGCAAGGATTATCGAGTTTAATGAAATAGATGATTTGTTTGAGCTTCTCCAACGACTTGTAATTGGAATTACCATCAGAACTGCGTAAAAATATAAACCAATCTCGCTTATTCTGGTCATACTTGGCATTGAGGGAAACTAATTTCTCGCAATCGACTTTAGGCAATAAGTTGTCAAGGTAGAATCTAAATACAAGTCTTTCGATCTTCTTAAACGTCTCATTTGGAATTGCGGATTTCATGGACAGAAAGCCAAGGTAATCGAACACATTGTAGCAATTTTTTGAATCTTCAAGCAAAAAATCAAGTCTATTGTCTAGAAGCAAATCTTTGAGGTTTTCCAATCGATTGTACTTTACGTAGAGGGTTAATGGAGTCATGTACTTATTGCTTAGCTGATTGACAGAGATCAAATTCTCTTTCCTAGACAATAACTGTGACTCTGGAAGATTCTTGAGAATGATGTGCAACAAAGTATTTCCAGACTTGTCTATATGCTTGTCGAAATTGATGTTTTCCTTATCATACTTTTTGTATACACATGCAAATGCCTCGGAAATTAATGCTGGGTAATTGGGATGATCGTAACATCGACATATGCTAAACAAGGGCGTATGTGAGTTAAGGTCCTTCAACTCCCAGTCAATAATGTCCCCAAGAATACTCATAAGCTCATAGTTATGGAACAAGTAATGTCCCACCGATCTTCCAGCATTATCAACTGAGTTGAAATAGGCAATTTGTTCTTCCTTTGTAGCGCAAGTTAGAATTACCTTTACTAAATCGGTAGCAATTTCAGGACACTCGTCCGCAAGTGCAACCATTACGAGATTCTGATTCGAGTTGATATTCTTGTCGAACAAGAGTTCATCAATACTGAACCAATTGGGATGCTCATTGATGAGCATGTTGTAAATGCTAAAGTTCTTCGCTTTAATTGCGAACATAATACAACTTTCTCCATTGATATTCTTAATTTTGAGAAAATGATTAGTGGGTATTTCTTCGTCTGCAGACTTTTCATGAACTTCGTCCAACATTAACTTAACCGCCTCGGCATCGCCCTGTTGTATAGCAGACCAGAACTCAAAGTTTTGCTGTGAGTGTACAATTAAATCTGAGTAGTCGGAATCACTAACAGAAGATGATAAATGGAATAATACAGCATCCAAGTTACTCATGATGTAATTGAATTGGCCATCACCAGAGTGATCTACAGAATTGAAGTTTTTGATATAGTAGAGGTGTGCTTCTAAGTTATCTATCTTAGAATGTACAATCACCATAATCAAGAGACCAATGAGCACATCTGCATCCATTACGAAATCCGAGTCTGACTTCAAGTCTGATAAGATATTCACAGTATTGATTATGATTTTTGTCTTGGCTGTCAGGTTTACAATCGATGAATCGCCAAGTTTAGAGAACTCCTCTATGGCTAGAGAAACTTTCTCCTGTAGAGTGTTTATCTGCCAGGGTTTAAAGATTGGAATGTCGAGCTGATTGAGAGCTAGACACGATAAACGGTTGTAAGTTTCTGCTGTTAAGAATTTTAATGCTTCTGGGTCGTAAGTTTGTTTGTCCTCATTAGGGTAATTGTACTGGAATAATAATTGTGCCCAAAGTTTATCGTAGAGATTTAGCTCCACATAGTCATGTACCAAACGGTTCAAATCTAGTCCTGGGTATATGCTGAGAATGTGGTTTATGATGTTATATGTCTGTTCACTATCAGGGTTTTCTACTTTGATACTGTCCTGGATGATCTTGTACGCTTCGTCAAGCATGCTGTGGAATTCGATTCTAATATGGTCGAGCTTCTTTCTCGTATTTGTACGTAGTACTCTAAACTGGTGATTGTTATGATGAAACAATCTGTAGAAACGCTCTGATACGGCCTTTGAAAGTAATGGGAAACTACGTAGAAGCTTTTCAAAGGTGATGGAATCCTGGACTTCTTGCTGCGAAACAGATCTACTACTACTTGTTCCGTCATCTAGCAATGTTTTACTGATGCGATGTCTAGGGTCAAAACTCCCGATCAAACAGTCTTCCACGTACAAAATCATGAATTTGCTCCCTTTGGGGAAGTAGTCACAGAATGAGCTAAAGTATTGGAACTGTAGTACGGTCAACTTAAGTGATTTTTTGAAACCCTTTCCCATAAACAACATGCCATTTTTAAAAAGGACCTGCTTGCCATTCATGGTGTTATAAATCACCAGCTGAACTTTTGATATGGGGGTGATAGTAGAAGAATAGGAAGTTCCTGTCCTGATAATATGCGATCGTATGAAGTCTTCATTGTTATAGCATAATTCGCGAAGAAGTACTTTATGAGAAGACGATTCTGTCGCTGGGTCATAACAGTGATGTAACACATGTGCTGGAGGTACGAGAATGGTGAAGTCGTTGTGGTTTCTGGCTAATTCCTCTATCGTCTGTTTGAATGGAGCCTTGTTATAGTAGGGATTGTTGAAAAGACAGTTGAGAAATGGATTATATAGCAATGGGAGATGCGTTGATGACTTTTGCAGAGGTGACATAGTACTCCTGGACGTTTTGGAGGAGATTGCTGTGAAATCTGCAGATTTGGTGGTGTTAAAAATTGGTATAGATTATTGTAATCTACAAGAATGTCTCAGCCACTTTTGAGGTGTGTGATGTCGCATTTTGTGGGGAGACATTGACAGTGATACTAACTATTTGGTATTGTAACACATGACTTGAAAAAGAATAGAAGATGTATGGTGTTCATGGATTAATAGTATGATATCATCCATTCATAATATATCAATTAGTTTGCATTCACATAGATACAATGACGTAGAACTATGAAGCGGACAATCATAAAAGTTTATCGCTTTGCAACACTTCCTATTCCGGGTAGATTTTTTTTCAGTATTTTTTGCACCCGTTTAATTCTAATTTACATTTTTTCACATATTGCCAATAATATCAGTTCATAGTACTGTCCATATATACAATTTTCAGTTTGTTTCCTGGGTAATGGATCTTACTCCCACTGAACCCGTGAGAATACTGGGCGCGCTAGAAGTCACAGGATAGTTAAGGGCAGTAGAACCTTTCGCACCCAGCCCATTTTCAGTAGATTTTCCAAATCCACCACCACCAGGAGTCATAATCAAAACTCTGTCACCCTTGGAAATCGAAACAGTGCACTTCCCACCCAAGTAAATTCTTCTGAACGTACCAGGCTCATTTACGTTGTGTCTGTACCAATAATTTTTGCCTCTAGATCCAGATTTACCACCCAACAACCCAAAAGGAGCCAAAGATCTTCTTTCCATCAAGCACGACACTTGCAAATTCGGATATGTGAATTCTATATCTCTAATAACACCATTACCACCATTGTGTAATCCTTCACCACCAGATCCTTCACGAACGGAGAACTCGCGCAAAATTACAGGATAACGTTTCTCAAATAACTCACTATCAGTTATTCTGGTGTTTGTCGTATGACATTGAACTACAGATTGGCCATCCCAGGTAGGACCAGCACCAGAACCACCACAAATCGTCTCATAGTAGCCAAAGGAAATATTGCTTTTCTTGTCGCTGATACCAAAAGTGAAGTTGTTACAAGTACCCTGTGAAGCAGCCGCTGCTTCAAATGCCTTCAACATAACATCAACAATACGTTGAGTAGTTTCAACATTGCCACCAACAACAGCAGCTTCGAACGATGGATCTACGACAGAACCAGGTCTTGTTTTGAAAATGATCGGTCTCAAACAACCATTGTTCAAAGGAATATCACTGCTAATCAACGATCTCAAAACATACAACACCGCCGAGTACAATATTGCTCTAGGAGCATTCAAGTTTCCGTAGATTTCATCACCTGATTCCGTAAAATCAAATACAGCATCACCAGTGTCATTATTGATTTTGACTGTCAAAGCGATTGGAGTACCATCATCTAAATAGTCAAGAGCTCTCAAATCATCGCCACCAAACTTGTCGTGGGCCAAACGTAAAAGATTACGCACAGAAATTTCAGCAGTAGACTGAATAGCATCCATGTACAAGTTGATAACTTCGAGGCTGAATTCATCAACCAATCTTTTCAACAAATTGATACCTTTATAGTTAGCAGAAACCTGAGCTTTCAAGTCAGAGATATTATCGTTCAACGTTCTGGTGCCTGAACCTCCTGGATACTTTGCCGGTTCTTCCAACAATATTCTTGTGATACCTGCTTCATCAAATTCACCTTTTGAACATAACTTGTGAGTTACAATAGCAGCACCTTCATCATAGATAGTCTTGGAATTGGGGGGCATAGAACCTGCTGAAATGGAACCAATATCGGCATGGTGACCCCTGGAAGCAGTCCAGAATATAGGATTATTGTTGTCATCTAACACTGGAGTAATTACTGTGATATCAGGTAAATGAGAACCTCCTGCCAGTGGGTGATTGGATACAAGAACATCACCTTGTTCCAATTTTCCATCCCAAAGACCCTTTTGCGCCTTCACAGCAAACGACATAGCCCCCAAGTGGATAGGAACATGGGGTGCATTCGCAACCAAATCACCATTTCCATCAAATAAAGCACAAGAGAAATCTAACCTCTCTTTGATGTTTGTAGAAATAGCTGTTTGTTGTAAAGTCCGTCCCATCTGCTCAGCAATAGACATGAATCTGTGACCAAAAACGGACAACTGAATTGGGTCAACAATCTTACTAGAAAGATTTTGACGTTCTACTTGTTCAACTAAGATCAAAATATGATCTGACAAGATTGCAGCCTTTGATTTTGGTTCAACTAAGATAGTTTGGGTGTTATCAATGATTATGGATGGACCATCAATAATTGTTCCTAACTTCAATTCAGGCAAAAAGTACACCGAGGTTTCCAACCATCCGTCTGCTTCAAAGTAAATATTTCTGATGGTTGCAGATTTGTTTGCCACGGTTGTCTTGGTCAACTTGTTGAATTCTTCATATGGATTATGTGTCTGTTTATCTTCACTTTCGACAACTAATAAGACTTGGACATCATCAACCAACACTTCTCTATTCAAAGTGAAACCAAACTCATTTTGATGTCTCTCAATAAACTTTTGATCTGTATCGTACTCTCCTTCAATTCTAGGTATGAGAAGATGAGTATCCGAGCCCACATATCTCATGTTCAAGTAGACTTCAAGTCTGGTCTTGAATTCACTCAAGTGCTGATCCTTGTAATCTTGGTATGCTAATTCAATCAACAGTTTAACCTTAATGTCAATACTCTTGAAGTTCTGTTCAGCATAGACAAATGAAGCTGGCGACTGTTTTTCGATTACAATGTCAGCTAATTGAATACCGTAGGCAGACAACAATGAGGAGTACTTATGAATAGCAACATGAGAAATTCCTAAATTTTTAGCCAAAGAAACAGAGAATTGACCGCCAGATCCTCCAAAACAAGCTAAATTATGATCAGAAGTATTGAAACCTTTAGCTTCAGTCAAGTTTCTGATTGGTCTAGCCATAGCTTCTACAGCCACTTTCAAGAATCCACTGGCAACTTCTTCTGGAGTCAAGCTGATTCCTTCCTTAGCTTTGTCCTTATTAATTTCTTCTGTCAATTCTTTAAACTTCTTACTTGTTAACTCGTAGTCCAAAGGTTGGTCTTGGTTACGACCGAAAATTTTTGGGAAAAAGTCAGGTAACAACCTGCCTAAAAATAAATTGGCATCAGTAACAGTCAAGGGACCACCTTTTCTATAAGCAGCTGGACCAGGATCAGATCCTGCGGATTCGGGACCAACTACAAACATGCCATTCTTCCAAAACAAGATCGAACCACCTCCGGCTGCTACTGTAGAGATATCTAACTGTGGGGTCTGCAAACTGACCTCGCTGACCACGGTTTCGTATATATGTTCCAAAATGCCTGAATATCTAGAGACGTCAGTAGAGGTTCCACCAGCATCAAATCCTATGGTAGCCTTTTTGGAAATCTGATCATAACATGTTTCGCCGTAGCCAACCATTCCACCAGCAGGTCCAGATAAGATCGCTTTCAAGCCAGTGAATTTGTACCAGGGACAAAGACCACCATTGGATTGCATGAAAAGCAATTTGTTCCCAAATGCTTGAAGTCCACCTTCAAAACCATCTCCAAAGTTGTGAATGTAATCATTGATTATGGGACTCAAGTAGGCGTCTGCCACAGTTGAAGAAGTACGATTTACCATACCGATCATTGGCTGTAATTCATGAGAAACAGATACAGTGAAGCCGATATCTTTCGCAATAGTTGCTACTTGTGCTTCATGTTCATTGTAGGCATACGAATGCAATAACGACAAGGCGATTGTGTTAATTTTCCCTTCTTTGTAGATTACTTGCAAATCTTTTTGAACTTTGGCGTAGTCTGGCTTCTTCATGATTCTAATAGTATCACCAGTTACTCCTTGTACCAATTCATCGGTGGTTTCTTCCAATTCAAGCTTGTCACCACCACCTTCGGAAAAACCGTGTATGGTAACTCTTTCGTCAATTTCCAATACTTGGTCATATAAATGACCAAGCTTCTTGGCTGTCAAGTCGAAAATACTGGGTCTTGTTTGATTTCCAATTACTAAAACGTCTTTGAAACCCTTGGTAGTAACTAGTAAGACATTGGCACCTTTTCTCTCTAACAAGGCATTAGTAGCAACGGTCGTACCCATACGGATAGACTGGATACTGTCCAATTTCAACTTCGTCCCCTTTGGAATGGCAATTCCGTGAACTTTTTCAAGAACTCTTCTGATTCCTTCAGTAGGAGCATCTGGGTAATTCTTGGTATCTACCGAAAGCAACTTGAAAACGTAATCTGGTTGTCCGGGGATCTTGGCAATGACATCGCAGAAAGTTCCACCTCTGTCGATGGCGATTTGAATTCCTTTGCTAGACATTGATAGTTAACAATTGAATTTATGGATCTTACGCAAATTGGAAGAGAAAATTGAAATTGCAAAGTGCAAAACGTAAAAACGTAAAAAAACGAAAGCTTAAAAGTGAAAAATTGATAGTGAAAGTTTGTAGTAGATTAGTAATCTTTACTGTAGAAATGTTCGACAACAAATAGTAAAAGCCAGTAGTACCAAGAGACTTCTATTACAATAACGATTAATTCACAGATTACTCTATCAGATTTGAATTATGAAAAAGAGAGGAATTGGGCAGATATTTATACAATTATTATATTAGCTATATATATTTTGAAGTCTGGGGTATCGGAAGTGGACGCATTTTTTCCCGGTGCTGCATTTTTATTGTGGATGCGCTTCATAACCAGTTGCAAAAAAGTCGTTTCCACATAACGCAATTGAAGCTTCGAATCTACCTAATTGAAACTTCTACAGTCAAAATTTTATATACTATTGTATGGCGAAAGTAGCGTAGATTTATTTATTACCGCATTCACTTCTTCGCATTGGCACTTCCACCTAATTGTTGCACAACTATATCTTTACTAGTCTATAAGGAGAGATTTTTGGTCTTTGTAATGAGGTTTCCAAGACTATCATATTTTGGCTCCTTATCTTCTTCCTTTATCAAATTGCCAAGACTGTCGTACTTGGGCCCTTTTTCTTTAAGATTGTCTTGATATACTTCTTCACTATCCTCTTCATCGCTGTCTTCGTCACTAACTTCATCGCTGTCTTCGTCACTAACTTCATCGCTGTCTTCGTCACTGTCTTCTTCGCTGTCTTCATCACTGTCTTCTTCACTGTCTTCTTCACTGTCAGAAGATGCCTCATCTAATCCCTCTTGAAGTGTCTTATGCTTCTTAGCATCCTTCGGTATGATATTACCCAAGTAATCATATTCCACTTCGCTTTCTTCATCTTCTTCTTCGCTTTCTTCATCGTCATAGAATTTCATCATTTCACCACTTCTATTAACATTACCCATCATCCACACATCGCCAGTCTGAGCTTTTTGCTTTCTCTCTTTGGACTCATTCTCAATCTTGTCTAACCACGCATCCTGTGCTCTCTGTACAGATTCTGAATCACTACATTTCTGATATACTTGAATCAACTCTTCATTGATCTTCAAAAATGTCAATCCCCAGGAAAAATTCTCCAAGAGAAGCTCGGCCCAATCATTGTGACCAACAATAGCAAAACAAGCTGCGAGCGCTTCGACACAATTGAGCTTCCACGGCTTGCCGTAGTTAACTGGATTTGCAGCTACCAAATATGGCAACAATCTCTCGTTCTTACCTCCGATCTTGTTGAAGGGAATCTCGTCTAAACGAGCCCAAGAACATTCTACTACAGCAGCTCCGTTGGTTTCAACAATTTCCTTGTCTTCAGGACACACGACTCCTTTACCATTTGGAGAAACGACAACACCCGCAAACTTTTGCCCCACACGAAGATTCTTGATCAACCCCAATCTCTCAAGCTTTTTTCCACTGCATCTCTTGGGATCGCAGTGGTCGAAATCCCACATGGCTAGCTTGGTAGGAAACTTTTCACCATTGCCTGAACCCGTAGCACCACTTTCTTGTCTTCCTTTTCTTATATGGTGTTGTTTGGATTTGTGTCCATTAGATGTTCTGGAGCTGTTGCTTCTGTCTTCCGAAGTCTTGTTCTTTCCCTTGGCCATTGTGTCTGTATGCGTTGGTTGGTAATCTGTGGAAAGGTAAAACACATTCAATTAATTTTTTTTCGCATCGCAATTTTCTTGTAGTTTGGAAAAATGTTCAGTTTCCCGAGACTGAAGACTAGAGTATAAGAAAGATGATGAAAATGAATTTACATATTCATATAGTCTATGGAATTTTAGTAGTAAAATAAGAGTGAAGCTCCTATCTAGATAAAATAGAAAAATGATCGCTTCTCAAATATCACACTTCTAAACCTTCAAAGCTACCCTGATGTATACAACGGATAGTTGATGTAATCATGAAGATACCAGTCAAAGCTTATGTTAGACTACTTTTCTACTTATCTCTTAGATATGACAATTGTATATTTTATACAAATTAATAATATAGTACAAGCCAAATGGAACTTGGATTCATGGAATCAGAATTGAAGCGGAGAACAAAGTATTAAAACAAGAGACATAAAAAACCCAAACAGACAACCGTGATATAAATGACGTAACCAACTTTTTCTGAGATGCGAATTGTTTAGAAATCTTCATCGAAGGAGAAGTTGTTCAGCGGGGTCTTGTTGTCATTGGACGACTTGGCCATCACACCGGCCTTCTGGTAGTCACTGACTCTCTTTTCAAAGAAGTTGGTCTTACCAGCCAACGAGATATTTTCCATAAAGTCGAATGGGTTGGTGACATTGTAGACCTTCTTGTTACCTAAAGCTACCAACAATCTGTCAGCGACAAATTCGACGTACTGGCACATCAAATCGGCATTCATACCCAACAACGACAGAGGCAAGGCGTCGGTGAAGAATTCCTTCTCGATAGCGACGGCGCTGGTGATGATCTTTTCCACGATTTCGGCATCGGGTCTGTTCTGTAAGTGAGAGAATAACAAACAAGCAAAGTCAGTGTGCAAACCTTCATCTCTACAGATCAACTCGTTGGAGAAAGTCAAACCTGGCATCAAACCCTTCTTCTTCAACCAGAAGATGGAAGCAAATGAACCCGAGAAAAAGATACCTTCGACAGCAGCGAAAGCGACCAATCTCTCACCAAACAAGGCTTCGTCGTCAGATATCCATCTCATGGCCCAGTCAGCCTTCTTTCTGATACAAGGAATGTTGTCGATGGCATTGAACAAGAAGTCGGCTTCCTTTGGATCCTTGATGTAGGAGTCGATCAACAAGGAGTAGGTCTCAGAGTGGATGTTTTCCATCATGATCTGGAAACCGTAGAAACACTTGGCTTCTGGAATTTGAACTTCAGCAGAAAAGTTTTCCACCAAGTTCTCGTTGACAATTCCGTCGGAAGCGGCAAAAAATGCAAGGATTCTCGAAATGAAGAATCTCTCGTTGTCGCTCAAACGGTTGTTCCAGTCGGTGATGTCCTTACTCAAGTCGATTTCTTCAGCGGTCCAGAACGAAGCCTCGGCCTTCTTGTACATTTGCCACACTTCGTTGTACTTGATGGGGAAAAGAACGAAACGACGCGTGTTTTCCATCAACAATGGTTCGTCCTTTTCCATGGCCTTCAACTCGTGACGGTGCACCCTGTGCTTAGCCAAAAAAGCACTGTGTTCTTCTTCATCTTGGCCCTTAGACTCTGGAGTGACTTCCTGAACGGAGGCGAGATTGGCCTTAGCAATAGCCAAGTTCTGCGACACGTCCTTTTGCTGGGCTTCAGCTGCTAATTGGTCAGTCAATGACTTGCCTTTGACGCTCGACACGTCTAAAGAAGAGATCTTACCAGTCAACCCTTTGGTTGGAGTTTCTTGAACAGACATTGTGAAATTGATATTAGACTAGGAGAAACAAGTGGTGAACTTTTGATAACGTGATACTCAAAGAGATTTTTCGTGTCGCAAGTGAGGTAGGTCTAAAATGAAAATTCAAGTACTAGGAATCGCCCTCACTTATATACTGAGACAAGCTGCAAAATAATACCAAAAAAAACACCAAGATTATTCTGCTGTTTTCCGTGGACGGGTATAGTTAGAATTTTCGTTGTTGTGGATTCACGAAAACTTAGCCAGTTGGAATTTGCAGGTTGCAGTCACGAGACGCGTTGGTGCATAATTTGAATGGACGCTTACGAGAGCGTATCTGGTTTTCATGTAATTGTAACGGGTGTCGTGTCCAATTGGAACGATGCCCTTGCAACAGCTATATCGACCTATGTTGATCTTTACAGATGAGTCCCATCCTTTCCAAAGCACAAGTGTAGCACCATTCGTTTCAATTGATCTCATCTCCTGGCACTTTGCAGGTTGGCTCTGTTTACAAATGTCCTGATTTGTACGTGACAGCAGACGTGTACGGCATCGAGCGACACGTACAAATCCAAATAAAATAAGAAAAGACGACGTGTATGGACAAAGACGTGTCTAGACAAAGACGTGTCTGGAACACGTCCCAAACCAGCAATAGGTAAACAGATTGTAGCCTGTTTCACTTGTTGTGTGTTGATGGAGTTCATGCGTTACTAATGCTGGTTTTTTGTGTTTCCTTAACTATGGCCAGTTCACGTCTGGTGGTTGGCGTTTTTGGATCGGCCCCGTTTCCGCTCACGCGTCTTACTAATTGGCAATATTAAATCTCGGACGTGTCGGTGAACTTTAGTAATGTATAATTAGACCATCACAAGATGGCCGTCTCGGACTTTGGATAATGTGGAATGATGTCCCTGGATTCGGCTTATCTTTTCCATCTGCCCCGCCTTCGTGTAACTAAGAAAGATTGTATGCTAGATACAGTGATTTCATTTTTTATTCGGAATAAGGAGCGGAATGGTTCGAACCACCGGTTCAAAATTGTTAATATTCATACCAGCTTTTGTAATTTTTTAATACCAGTTAGAGATTGTTACTATCCAGCTAAGATGGCTCACGTCTGCTTGGATGTTAAAATACAATAGAATTGAACTATCAAAAATGCCCTTTTTTGCTGCTGATTTTTAACCTCCTTTTGTTGTCGGATGTTCTTGCCTCCATATTCTCCTAGTTTGAACTCTCGAATAGTTTTGGTCGGTACAAAAGTAAAGTCAAAAGATCATGTTCAAGTAATAATGATCAATTGAAAGCAAAGATTCCTAGGACAAATATAGTTCCCACTTCAGCAAGCAAGAGATGTTAAAACAGTATCACAAACAGGTCTACAGCTGCATACATAGGCAAAGATGTATTTTGATCTTGCTGTTAAAGCACGATAGAATTGGTCTATAAAAAGTCTTATTCTGCGGCTGATTACTATATACAAAGTCCATCAAAAATCTCTCCAACTATGGCCTGCTTGCGGACGATAGTCCAAGTCTTTACATCGTAAGCCTTCCTAGCCACAACAACATTAAACATCTCCATAAACGAGTATCAAAAAGTGATTGCCCCGTTGAAGCAGACGAGCACGACAGATGCCCCAGATTCGCCTATAAAACGTATTAAAGCTGGTCCAATGGGTCCAAATGCTATCCCAAACTCCATAGAAATAAAGAAGACTGTAGCATGAATGGCATGCCTTATCATTCCTCCTACATGTCGTCAGAAACAAAAATACAATAAAATAGAGGGATGCAATGAGAAAGGTATGAAGCACAATTAATATTGTTAGCTTTTAATCTTGTTTCTGCTTTAGCCTTTTAAGATTGGAGACAGAATATCGTCCTCTTTCACGGTCCGTGGTACCTAGCTGTAGGTGCTTAACTGTCTTAGAATAAGCAACCAATTCACATATTTTGACGTATCGCACAATCCGCAACTCGACAATATCAGTAATAATGCTGCGCAAGCTGTAAAGAAAATGCTGTATCGCAAGGACGACGTTTCCCTTGTTCGGTAGAATTTGTTTCGAGTTGCAAGTTCCAATTCATCCTTAGCTAGCCGATATTCGAACACTGAGGACACCACAGTGGAAACAGCTTCTAATGATACCACAACAATACTTGTGAAATCATCGTCTTTCAAATCCAACGACTTGTCTTTGTAGACCTTCTCGTAGGCAACCCATATCGCAATACTTACAATGCCTACTGCAGCTGAAGCTGTAAGCAAATCCAATAATTTGCTTTTGTAAGCCCTCCTGGCTACATCAATCCTTTCGTCATGCACTTTTTTGTCCTGATTGGGAAAGGCGAGTTCACTACAATCTTGAATACCAAGTACTGCAGCTCTCCACTCATCAACAGTGACAGAAATGTCAATAATACAAGCTATCAAGAATAGAAAATCAACGATAATTGGGATCAAACTCATTTTACCTTGTTTTCCGTTTCTCCTACTAATCTGACTGAAAAGAGATATATGCCTGATCTAATGTGTAGACCTGTACAGTTAACTTTAAATAGATGGCATCAAAATTTGTATTTGCAATTCACTATGTTTGTTTGTACAAAAAGAACAAGATTTGAATCAATTCCGGTCACTTGTACGAATAAAAATTGAAATCACTGTGTTCTACAAAGCTGTCAGCGTATTTGGTTGGCCAGTAGCGCAGTCTACGTGCTACTATATCAATAATAACTCATCCTGTAACATACTATGAGCTGCTTTCTCTACTTCTCTCCTCACTTATCGTACATTTCTATAAAACTATGCATGTGAGCACTGGAACTACCAACTACGCCCTGGCTGTACCGTCGGTCAGGCTCACGTCTATCATATTTTTGTATGGGTGGATTTCCTCCACCGGGGTGGGCAAGTCTCTTATAGGAGCCAACGTCTCATACTTGTAATTGTTCACATCTTCACTATTCAACCTTAATCTGCTGCCGTTGGTTTGGACATCGCTATTGGTTTCTACCTCAACCTCGTCTTCTTCGTCTTCGTCTTCCTTGTCACTCTCGTGCTTGATAATGGGATAAGCATTGGATAACGGCGAAGAAACTGCTCTTTGTCTTCCGCCAATCAAGCTGATAGGCTCCCCCAAGGCTCCTTCGCTGAACTGCTGACTCAAAGGTGGACTCAACGAGTCGTAGAAACCATCGTAGTCATTACTGGCAACTCTCAATGCTGATGGACTGGTTATCTCGTCGTAGTCAATATCCAAGTTGTTGTACAATTTGCCAATGTCCCCGTGACCCTTGTAGATCTTCTTGGGGTTCCTATATTTGGCCAAGATCGCCTCTTTGAACACTCCACTCCATTCGAACTCCGACCAGTCTTCTTCGACGCACTCGTTGATGTTCTGTTCAGTTATGCTGTGCACGTCGTCAATAGAAAGATATTGATAATGAGGCAACGAGGGTAATCCAAACAACAACGATCTAGGATCTGTCTTTTCGCTAATCATCTTCTTTGGTCTACCGTACAACTTGTAGGCATCGATGATGTGGAAGAAGTTACGGATCATGGTCTCGATGGCTGGAACCCCTGGATGAGATACTGGCATAAGGTACAAGTACTCAGCCGTCACGAAGTTCGACATGTTCTTCTTGAAGAAAGATGATCCCTTGGGCGAGTTTGTTTCCGGCGTTCCACTCTGGCTCGTACTAGAGGCGGAAGCTCCAGAAAATGTTCTGCGGTGCAACTTCTTACTTTGGTGATCGTCCGGAGTAGAAGTAGGCGCATTGTTGAAAAACGATGTTGTCGAAACCACTGACAAATTCTTCGAATGCGTTTGATACGGGGTAGCTGGTGCTCCTCCAGCTACAGAAGACAATGAACTATTTGATTCGCTTCTTCCGAAGGTACGGATGGCAGTAGCTAGAGAAGATGAAGGAGGAGGATCCATACCAAAGCCTGAGGAGACAACAAAATCATTGCTGTTTGAGTGAGTATGGTGAGTGAACAAATGCGCAAACTGTTTATTGACATGGATTTCTCCATTCAACTTCATGATGGAGTTTACGTCAATCATATTAGCTTGTTCTGGGTACACGTTATACGCGTTGGTTATGTTTGGTATATAGACCATTAAGTTCTTCTTGGTCATTTTTTCCGAGTTGTATATCTCAATTCTGCCTTTCTTTTTACTGTCACTGGGAAATATACATACGTACACCTTAAGCCATTTGGACGAAACCTGAGGAAGACGCAAGTTGCACCATTCGTACTTGGCAAACCGTTTTTTCAGTGATAAAAGAACGTGGATGTCCGAGAGCTTCGAGCCTTTAAGAGATAACATCACGGCTGTAAAGGCCTCGTTGAGCGAATTATACTCAAATTTGCTCAAGAAGATTGCAGAAACCCAATCGTTAAGATCCATTTGCGAGTTGAATTGGATCAAAACAGTATTTTCGTCCTGGAAATCCTGGTGAATCTTAATTTGGTTCTCAGTGTCTTTGCACACTTCTACATGGGCATCGATCAAATTGATGTACTTGGGTTTAAACTCGTTGTTTCCATTTTCGAGTGTGAACTCCTCCGTTGAGGGGCGCCAGACGGCCAATTCAGACCCGGTCAACTTAGCCTCAACTTCAATCCAGGCTGTCTGATCCTCGAAAACGGCCGGAATCTGGAAACTGCCGATGGCATACGTTCTCAAACGCTGGGCGTTAATGAGGTTAACTATGGGTGAAAGCTCTGGTGGAAGATCCTGGGTCTGGGCCTTATTCAGAAGCAAGAGCAGTCGGCCGTTGAGAGATCCGATCAGCGCCGTAGGACTTCCAAATGTCGGGACGTCCAGCGAGTAGATTCGCAGGTGTCTTACAAACGAGGCCGGGGTCGCCTTGGTCCGGTCGGAGAGTGTCCTTCTGTGGCCGTTGCCGGAGTATATAGAGGAAGTAGCATCGGGAGAAGCCATCTTTGGTGCTTTTAATGGAGAGAACCCCCGAGCAAAATTAGAACCCGTAACTGGAGAACTGGGGGAGGAACCGCCGAGAAAAGATGATGCCTCTGAGTTGTTGGAGTCGCTGTAGATTCGAGTGTCGATTTTCGGAAGCGACAACCGGAATGGATCTGAAAGATTTTGCAACGGAGGAGTTCTCGACCCAGTGTATTCTGTTGAAGGTTCTGCGAGTGATAAGTTCATGGGCACGTCCGTTGGCTTGGCAGGTGATGGCTCCGCCAAATCCGAGGATGGTTTGCTGGTCGAACTCAGACTGGAGGAAGATCTGAACTTGTTGATGACACTGTTGGGGTTTGGGAGATGAAACGGCATGCTGAGATTGTATGATGATGATGTGGTAATGATGAGCTGACCTGTGCAGATATCAGCAGTGAGTACTATGTGAGATAATGGGCAAGCGAGTGTCAAAGTGTTTGGATCTAGACAATACTGAGATGGGCTGGACAGCGAATTCAGGTCTGTGCCGTAGTCCGCGATGGAGTCTCCAGAGATACCAACAGACTTGTGGTTTGTCTATGGCGAGACGTGTCGGACTCGATAAGAACTATGGACAATTGCGCAAATCCGATGCTGGATCTCGTCGTTTATCGGGATATATATTGAAGGGGACAGGGTTTTGTGCCAGCTGACTATTCGGCAGGAGAAACTTCCAAGGGGCGGCCGCAGGCAGAAGAGTACGATACGGGAATCGCTAGTGTGGCAGAGAAGCTGAAGGGGGAAATGGCACCGATATATATGGCTGTATATGGGTGTATGTGGGTGTTATCTATGTGGATATATATCTAGTCTGATACAATTTGCTACTGGGTATACTTATTTATGCTGGTGCTGAAAAAGAGCCACGAAAAATATGTGAAAAAATAGCTTGTCTGGGCAGGCTCTATATATAATTCACCAAGTATTTTCCACCTCAGCCTTCGGTGACGGAGCCCTGCAACAACAGCGATGAGCCCAGATACACGCTACACTTCCGTGCCGGCAATACCTGATCCGGACGAGGAATGCAAAAGCTGGGGTCATGAAGCCGGACCCATACAGAGGAGGAAGCTACGGGATTCGAAAAAGAAAGGGTTGCAATCGGCTTGTGCGAGAAGATAAAGTGGTGAAACTCGCCCACAAATTTCCAGAATTGACATTTCGGACTCCCCTGGTATTGCCACTGTGTGTCGATTTGCATTCCTGGCACGCGATGGGGGTGGTCCAGGAACCGTTTGGCTGGAGAGACCTGCTCCGCTGCTCCCACACTTTCTGAAATTGAAAAATCGGCCATCGCAGTCTAAAAAATACGCGATCTTCGCAATTCGGCCATTACGTCATATCTGCCAGGCTTTGACGGAGACTCCAATTCTCTATCCACCATACAATCTCGGACCAGCTGAAGTTTCGCGGTTGAGGTTACGTTGTCGTCTCACTCTGGAGTATACCGCCAGCTCTGGGCCATGCTGGCCGTCTCTCCTCTGTTGTGGTGGTCATTCTGCTCCTGTTCTATTATTTCTCTTTCAATTGTGTCACCCAGAAAATATCACCATTTGTGGAATATTTCACTCGCTGGTAACCCCTGAATGAGCCAAGCTGTTCCAATTGATTGGTCCACACTCTGCGGGCCCAGCTGTGTGCCAGCCTACGGCTCCGACTCAGCCTAGTCCAGATTGTGCTCGAACGGTTTTGCCATTTCGGGCCATTTCTTGCCTTATCTTGACTAGCTAGATCATCTCTACAATGGGATCTCGGCCTCGTAAATCGGGCTAATTGTCGTGTGGATCTAGTCACATGGCCGCTGGCTACACTAACCAAATCGTTTACTCTAGAACACCATACAATCGTATCGTATTGGCAATGCTCGTGTAGCTGGAGGTTATGCTTCGGCCTGCCAATACATTCCTTATCCCTGCGATGCCCATATACGCGCAGGGCATACAGTCTCCAAAGCCCAGCCAGCCAAGACTCAGCACATCCAGGCTGTGATGAGATTGCATGGGGGATACAATGGTAAATACTAAGAGAATTACCTCACACGGACGGCTCGCTCGTTGTCGTTCTCTGTAGTTCAATCCTTGCCTGTAGATTCTCTAGCTGTGCGCGATGGAATTAGACTTGCTATCGCACATGAACTTTAATTCCAGAATACTTCATCGTACATCAAGACTAAACAGCCTAACTTGCAGCTATGGCTCCTAACTATGAACTAACTAAGCCATGCTACCCCACCACTGCTCTCGCTACTCTGGTGTTACACTACTCTCTACCACCTCTGTTCTTCACACTACTCGCACCTCCACAATATCCACTCTGTTTCCTGCACTGTCTGCTTATCGTCCCAATAATATTCTTATCTAACCTTCTTCTTTCTTCCGTTGCAGATTGTGAATTGCAATTGCGCAAAATTGATTTCTTTCCATGTCTTTCCTAGATGATGTCGAGCCTCCCACCAATCTCCAGGAGCCACAGTACAAGTTCGTGGTGGATGAACTCTTCTCCCAGCTAGACGGAGCCAATAAAGCCAACTTGGGCCATTTCAGGACAGTTTCCGACAAGAAGGTGTCGGTGATCCAGACCTTTATCAAAACCTTTCGCATCCATATCGGCGACAACATCTTCCCCACGGCCCGCTTGGTGTTTCCCGACAAGGACAGACGTCTCTACTACATCAGAGATGTCACTCTTGCTAGACTCATCGTCAAGATGTATTCCATACCCCCGGAGTCGGAGGACTACAAGGTGTTGTACCATTGGAAACATGGCTTCCAGAAGGAAAAAAGGTTCACGGTAGACTCGAACAACTTGCGAGACTTACCATTGCGTGCCTCGCGAATTATCGCTAATCGAAGAGAAAGCACCATTGCTACTAACGGCCAGGACGAGCCGATCACGACACGCCATTCGTACACGGTAGCCGAAATGAATGCCAAATTGGACTCGTTGAACGATGCTAAGAAGTCTTATGAACAAATAGCTATATTGAAGCCGTTGCTCGATTCCCTCTCTATTCCTGAAGTCAGGTGGTTACTCCACATCGTTTTGAAAAAATCGATCCTTGTCCGATTCGAGAACTACTTTCTCGGCGTATGGCACCCTGATGCTCCAGCATTGTTCAGTGTTTGTAGCAACCTCGAGAAGACGTTTATTTATCTTGTGAACCCAGAAAAGCGGTTGAATAAGGAGGATCTCACCGTACACCCGACGCTACCGTTCCGACCTCAATTGTCTTTCAAGTTGACTAAAAACTACGACAAGTTGATCAAAGATATGTCCATGATCGTTCCCATGGATGAGAATTTCCAAAAGATGTTTGCTGCTAAAGATCTCGCGGGAAAGTTCTATATGGAAGAAAAGATGGATGGTGACAGAATGGTGTTGCACAAGAAAGGGAAACATTTCAAGTTCTATTCGAGAAGATTGAAAGACTATTCGTTCCTTTATGGGGAGAACTTTGAGATTGGTTCTCTTACCAAATACTTGACTAATGCTTTTCCCAGTAAGGTAGACTCGATCATCTTAGATGGGGAGATGGTGGCGTGGGATTTCAAGAGAAACGTAGTGCTACCATTCGGAACATTGAAATCGTCGGCCATCCAGGAGTCTGTTCGACAGTATACGACTATCGATCAGTATGAGCAGCAGTCTTCGTATCCATTCTTCTTGGTGTTTGACATTCTCCATATTAATGGCACCAACTTAACGAACCATCCGCTTTTCTTCAGAAAGGATATCCTCCAGAAAGTTATTAATCCAATACCCCATAGACTAGAGCTACTTCCTACGATAATTGGATCGACTGCGGACGATGTGCAAAGAGCAATGAGAGAAGTAGTTAGTTCCAGAAGTGAAGGCATAGTAGTTAAGCATTTGCAGCTGAAGTATTTCATAGGGGAGAGAAATCCCCACTGGGTAAAGGTTAAACCGGAGTACCTCGAGAAGTTTGGTGAAAATCTTGATTTGACAGTAATAGGCAAAATTCCCGGAATAAAAATCACGTATATGTGTGGTTTGAAAAACGACGATGACCAGGTTTTTTACAGTTTTTGTACTGTAGGAAATGGATTTACGGAGGATGAGTATGATAAGATAGAAAGAATAACCCATAATAAATGGATAGCGTACAAGGATCAATTGCCTCCTTCAAAAGTTCTTAACTTTGGAGCAAAGAAACCAATGCACTGGATCCATCCTCGGGATTCTGTTGTGCTAGAGATCAAGGCTAGGTCTATTGACAGTACGATTGAGAAAACTTATGCGGTCGGAACTACGTTGCACAATCTCTACTGTCGTAGCATACGAGAAGACAAGTCTATTCACGATTGCACCACTATCAATGAGTACAAGCAAATCAAAGCTAAGTATTCTCGTGATTTGGAGAAGTCTCACTCTGCCAACAAGAAGCGAAGAGTGTTACAGAACGACTCGTTTGTGCAAGTGCAACAACCAAAACGGGTTAAAGTTGAGTCTGACCTATTCAGCAATCTTGATTTCGTGATTCTCAGCGACAAGTTAAGCGATAATGGAGACAGGATCTCGAGGGAAGAGTTGATAATATTGGTTAAGAAGTACGGTGGGAACATTACCAATACGGTTGGCAAAATATTGAGCAGACAGACTGTAGTAGTGACCGAGAGAGAGTTGCCTACATGTAGAAGCTACTTTGACAAGGGCATTGACTTGGTCAGACCCAGTTGGCTCTTCGAATGTATCAAAAGAGCAGCCATTGTACCCCTAGAGCCATGCTTAATCTTTGGATCCAAGAATATGACTGTGTTCAAGGGTAGACAAGATGAGTTTGGAGACAGCTATGTGATTCACCAAACAGTCGAGTCGTGGGATCAGAGTAAGTTTGGGCGCCTTCCAGAGACGGAAGTGGTTATTTATCGTGGAGAATTCCTCGAGGATGTACATGCTACGGGCGAGTCGTTACCTCGTCGGTTTCTTTTTCAGGATATCAAGTTCCATATAGTTTCAGTGCAGAGTACGGAATCATACATGGTTGAGATATTGCAAGACAGAATAGAGCGGTTTGGAGGAGTAGTTCTTCCTACACATGTGGGATGTTCGTTTATTGTGGTGTGTGGTGACTCAGAGAATAGGGATAGACATGGAGTAATGAGCAAGGTCAATAGCATCACCAAGGATATCAGTGAAAAGTTACAGTTTGAAGACGCTACTTTGATCACAAAGATCCCCAGCATCGTCACAGAAGCCTTTGTCAAGTACAGCATCAAGAGGAACGTGCTACTCGATTCAGACGACTACAAGTACATTTGATTAACTGAAAAAACCCAACATGAAATAGTTGCGAATATAAGTGCAACCAGTTCCAAATTGGTGCGACCCTCGGAACGCCGAGGAGACGATTTAGATCTTGGATTTTGACAGGAGCCAATATATTCTGGACTGGATTCTGGAATTGGCTGGGAATCGGCCATCTCCGGTGGATTGCCAGGTGCAACTGATTGACTTCAGAAAGGGATCAATTCACACAAATGTGCTTTCTGCGACTTACCAAGAGTTACTTAACTATGAGAAGCTTAACTATGTGACATTGACTCCATTTATGCTGTCTACCACGACTTTTGCATTATCGTTCTGTAATTGGGACAAAGTGTCAATTCTTCGCGTCATATGATGTTAATCGTTTCATATCCAATCCTATGATCGTCCGAATCATTACAGACCGGCATCCCGGTTTCCAACCGGTCTCACTGGAATTGGAAATTTTTCATGGGGTTTCTTTTTTCGCGCTCCGACTTTTTTCTTCTACACCTTATCTCTTCGCTTATCGGGTGAAAAAGAATTCTGATCTAGATCATCTTCTGTTGCTGGTGATTATAAGTACAAGTGAAAAGGTGAAGACAGTCAAAAAGCTGCTACATATTCTGTTTTGGTGTCAGACATTGCACATTTTAGTTGCCGGTTTTTTTTTCACTTCCACCCAATATATAACTACACGTTTTCCAACAGTCCATCGAGTCATCGCGTACCTCAGCAATCTTCGACATTTCAACCAAATCAACATTTCCACCGTTCATATCGTCCAATCGACATTCAACTAACAGAAAATCTTCGCCAACATGCACGGCCCAACTTCCGTCCACAATTTTCTCGACAAACGGCATCTGGTCACTTTCCATTTGGGCTGGTCGACGGCTATCATCTGCTTGGGTACATTACAGTTTGGGTACCATTTGGCTGAACTAAATGCCCCTGTAGACATCTTGTCTTGTAAGTTCCATAAGCCGGGACCACAGCCAAGCTATAAAGACACTTTCTGGGGACACAACGACTTTAAACAATGTATTCCAATGTCTGAAGAAGGCATAGCATTGATCACCACCATGTTCACTGTAGGAGGATTGGTATCATCCAGCATTTTGGGATCGACCTCCATTTCCTCTACTTACGGAAGAAAGCATACCTGTCAGTTCAATGCTATCTGCTACTTTATTGGCTCTACGATAATGATGTTGGCCAATTCAGCTGTTTTGCTTAATGTAGGCAGGTTCTTGAACGGTATCGCGGCAGGATCAGCTTTGATCATGTCACCAATTCTCATCAACGAATTGGCTCCAGTCAACCGTCGGGGGTTGCTAGGATCTTTATTGCAACTAGCTGTTACTGTAGGCATCTTCTTGGCTCAAGTAGTCTCGTATTTCTTCTCCAACGACCAACAATGGAGGATCATTTTTGCTTTTGCTGCTGGTATGGGTTTGCTTCAATTTGCTTTATTGTTTTCCGTATCAGAGTCTCCAAAATGGATGGTCGTTCAAGTAGGTGACCACAGATCTGCTACCGATATCTTGCATGCTTTGAGAAGTGACAGAACTACTGTTGACTACGAAATCAATCATTGGAGACAACTCTCCAGTAGAACCAACTTGACCGAATCTCCTTCGGAAACTTCAGCATTGTTGAGTGAATGTAGCAGTACCGATTCACTTCTTATCCCGATTACTAAGACGGCTTCGAGAAAGGGTTCAATTGACCCTTCAACTGTTACCACTAGAGAGTTCATGTTTGCCAGAAAGTATCGTAACCAGTTTCTTGCAATTGTGGTGATCATGACTTCACAGCAGTTGGTGGGTATGAATGCCATAGTCTACTACGGAGTGAGAATCCTCAACAACTTGTTTGGGAATCATAGCTCGGGATCAAACTATGTCTTGGTTTTGAGTTGTTCTTTCTCGTTCTGTAATGTGTTGAGCGCAATTGGTATCTCACCTTTTGTAGACAGAATCGGACGTAAAACCCTTCTTTTGATTTCTATTCTCATGTGTGGCACATGTTCGGCAGTCATTGCAGTTGGTATTATCAACCACTTCGATGTAGCCGTTGTTACTGCCTGTTTTGGATTCATCATTGGCTTTTCAATTGGATTGGGGCCCATTCCATTCTTGATGATATCTGAGTTGGCAGACCATGAAGTAGTGGGTATTGCCCAATCAATCGGTACCTGTACCAACTGGATTGCCAATATCTTAATTGCCTACTCTTTCCCAATCTTACAAAACTTGATGGGAGGGTCTGTATTCTTTATCTTTGTGGCCATCAGTGTCCTTTACTTGTGGGCTACTTGGTTCTACGTACCAGAAACGAGGGGCTTCAAGACTCCTAAGGATGTTTGGGTTACATTCACAGGAACATACTTATAAACGAAACTCCAATAGAACATCAGCGGTTTCGCTAAATAGAGGACAAATAACGAGATTAAAAAACTGTACAAAGGTTCGGTTCGATGTTTGGTTCCGAAATAGATATACAAAAAGTATAATATAGTTATATCAACTATCGTTTGATACATAAAAAGGTTGGGATAGAAGAATGTAGGAGTTTGCAATTAATGCTGCATTAGTTGGCATATTTTATACGATAACTACTGCAACGTAAGGGATTAGGCGAATTTACAATATCTTAAAGTGTCCATACTGAATTTTCTACAATTGCAAAAACTGAAATCAACGGTAGTATCTGCCAAGATGCCATTGAGCCCTGAATATCCCAATTATACATAGATTACCCCAGCTTACGAAACTCTATTCAGTTTGTACAATTATAACCGTTTCAAATTCACCTAGACTCGCAAGAAGGAAATTCCAAACGCTATGCAAGTATAGTCGAATTTCAGGTAGAGTCTTGTATGACGTCTATAGGAGCCATTCTGCCGGATTGGTCCACAATGAAACGAACCTAAAATGGGATGAGGTACAGGTTAGGAAGTGTATAGGACCGATTGGAGACCATCTAACTATATATATAGACCCGCGCATTGCCATTGGCAACTGTGTTTACCAACTTTGGCGGACGTTAGTGTATTTTTCACCGATTGAATAAAATTTTCAGTCTTTCTATCTCATATCATCTTATCTCCACTCATCGCGCAACATGGTTAACTATCAAACTTGGTTGAAGGAAATCGACGACGACACCAGACTTTCCAAGTTGTCCATTCCAGGAACCCACAACTCGGCTGCCTGTCACACTGCCTTGCCTTCTGTCCAATGTCAGGGTGAGTCTGTCACTGAGCAATTGAAGCACGGAGTCAGATTCTTGGATATCAGAGCCGGTAGACAATTGGTTAGAAACGATGATCCTAAGCAGGAATTGCAAGTTATTCACGGCAAGTTCCCAGTGAAAATTCCATTCCCTAGACAATTGGAAGACGTGTTGAAGGAGGTTTACGACTTCTTGGACGATAACAAGTCTGAGACTGTCATTGTCTCGTTGAAACAGGAAGGCTCCAATGACTGGGACAACCCCAACGACGAGTTCCCCAACTTAATCTGGGAAAAGTACGTTGAGCCTAACAAGGACAAATGGTATTTGAACACCGACATTCCAAAGATTGGAGATGCCAGAGGCAAGGTTGTTCTCTTCAGAAGATTTGGAGTCAACAACGAAGACAGAAAAAGAGAATTTGGCTTCGATGCCGCTTCGTGGAAGTACAACACTACTGATGATGACCGTGGTTCGTTTGTCGTCCAGGACTTCTGCGAAGTGCAAAAAGCTGACGATATTCCCACCAAGATCAACTACGTCAAAGACTTGGCCAACAAAGCTAAGGATTACACCAAGGACAATGACAACAAGTTGTTTGTCAACTTCACTTCTGCTTCCAATTTCTTCGACCACGACTGCTGGCCACAACAGATTGCCGAAGCCTTGCTCAAGAGTGATGTCACTGACCACTTTGACAAAGGCGTCGGTGTCATTGTATTGGACTACGTTGAAAGTGAAGACTGGAAGATGTCTAAGAAATTGGTAGACTCTAACTTCTAATCTACGTCTATTTCTGCCTGCTTGGTTTGTGACTTTGTTTGTAAGAAAAAAATCATGATTAATGTATGAATGTTTTTGGTTATACCTCTATATATGTTTATATTACTTAGTGCTTCTCGAATTTGTAGAAATAGGTGAATGTACAACTAAGTGAAATTCTCTACTTGGTCCTTCATCCATTGAGTTTGAAGAAGAGGATGAGAACGACAGCAGTGATGAAGTTGGTTTACCGGTTTTAGCAGTAGTATTAGGAGCAGTACTATTACCACTAATGTTAACATTACTGTTGTTATCTGTATTGGAAGTAGTGTAGTTACTATTCAACAACGGATACAGTTGTGTCAGGAGGATCTGGTGCTGGATCTGGTGCTGTTGCTGCTGAAGTTTCTGTTGTTGCTGCTGGAACTGTTGGTGCAACTTATGGTTACTGTTACTGATGACTTTGGATTGTTCTGAAAATTCCAATCCGGGGAAATTACCGAGTCCGGTTTTTAATTTTCGCACACATGTTAACTATGGAATTAACTATGGAGAGATATTTAATACTGAAAATATCATATCAGATCTCGATACCCTATGCTACCAATATGAGAAGTGTCGTATTTGTGCTGTTGAACTTGAGAAGAGTTTCAGTACGATCTTTGTCTCCAATTTTCCAGACGGTACGATTCCAATCGCAGAAGCTGAAATTTCCATTGGAATCGTTGAATCTCGAAGCTGGACCTTCAGTGAATAAAAAATCGACCCTTGATGATCCCAAACTCCGTGAAATCATAGAAACAACCAATTTCGGTACAGAGGCTATAAAAAAGAAAAAAGAAGAGGAAGAAAAGAGAATAAAACAAGAGCAGTTAGAGCATGAGAACAATATCCAAGCTGAAATTCAGAAGCAGAAGGAGAATGAAAGGGCCATCCTTGAACAACAAGGAGTGAAAAAGACTGAAATTCCACTAGCTGCGATAAAAGAGACCAACTTAGACCCTTCGAATATTACCAACCAGAACGAATACAATGAAAACATTACTGATAAAGCCAAGTTATCAGCAGATTCTATTATTAAGGCTCATGTTCTAGAGAATCAATTGACGGAGCAAATCAAGGGAGAAATCGGCAATTTGCCTTCTCAGGAAGAAGAGCGAAGAAACCAGTACTACAAGAAATTGGAGGCGTATTTGGAGTCTCTCCAGGGTACCATTTTCAGAGCTACAAGAACCTTGAATGATGTCACAGGGTATACTGCCATAGCCAAGTTGAAGAAGTCAATCGAACGACTTGAGGAAGATCTCCGTGTAGCAAAAGATGAAGCAAAGAGCAACAAGGCGACGTACTCTGAAGCCATTCTTCGTAGATCGAATCTGCAACGAGAAGTCAACGAGTTACTAACCAGAAAACACAATTGGACTCCGGTAGATTTAGAAAGATTTACAGAATTGTATCGTAATGATCATCTAAATGAACAACTAGAGCTAGAGGCTGAGCTGAAAGTAGAAGAATCCGAACTGAAGGCTGATTCGATCCAACTAAAGTTGACACAGCTGATCTTGACCAGATATCATGAAGAACAAATCTGGTCGGACAAGATTAGACGAGCTTCGACTTGGGGAACCTGGCTCTTGATGGGTTTCAACATCATGTTGTTCGTAGTAGCTACATTGGTTGTGGAGCCTTGGAAAAGGAGAAGACTTGTGGCTTCATTTGAAGATAAAGTTAAACAAGTGTTGGTAGATCTCTCTGAATCTGATAAATTCATTTTGTCTCCAATCTTGGAGACTGTAAGAGAAGAAACTGGAAATGAACCTCCTTATCTGAAACCTGTAGAAATCAAGGAAGACCTAGTGGCGCCTCAACTATCGAATTCCCAGAATATGGAGCCTGTTCCATTCACATTTTCTCTCATTCCTTCGTCATGGACTTGGAGAAGCATTAGATCCAAGATTGTAGGAGACTATCATGGAGTAGTATCCAATGGTCTTGTTCAGTTCAACAAGACGGACTTGGGGATCCTTTCAATGTTTGTGGCTGTGGCTGGGTGTGGTATTGGATCCTTAATGACATTGTACTTAACTAAATAGATACAGCTGCTGCAAAATAGATATTCATTAGATTGTATGATAATATACTTAATAAAAAGTTTTACAATAGAAGAATTTAAAGTGAAAAACCTATTTGTATTTTGATCAAATGGCTGCGAAAATTGAATTTTTTTCAAATATTCACTAAAATGGAAAATTGGAATTTAGATTCTTTGGAATTTGTAATTGATGATTTTGATATAAGCCTCAAAGTGAACAATTCTCATCTAACTATTGGCCAAATCCTCCAATTTCATAGTAGCGTATTTAACATCCTCAAATGTATTATTACAGTTCCGTTGTTCGTATATTATCACGTGATTGTATAGGTCGTGCGCGTCTCGATTCTGATTGCCACTGAACCAAAACTCCAACATTAGGATATTGTTAAAGATCAACTTTTCACTGAGCAACTATTAGAATTGAGGGATTGCACTATTGTTTCATTTGGTATACGTGTTGAAATTGTTGATATTGTTAGCATTGTCATCTTATATAGTGTTATCTTATATACTTCACATATAAGATTGTTACTATTCTGATATTGCTTTCATTACAATTGTGGTATACATTAATATCTATTAGTTTAGGTTACTAGCATCTCATTCAAAACTATAACTAATAACTTCATTTTTCATACTTCCCTATTCATTCTATCATATCCAATAATCGTAATGGAGGAACCTGTCATTTTCGAATCCGCCAATTTGACTGCTCCCTTCAGCAAACACAAGTCGCCCATAGAAGACGGCTCTGATGCCTACTTGAAGTTGAAGAAGTTAGAAAAAGAGTTGGATCTCTTGCTCTTGCAAGAGGATTATATCAAAGACGAGCAGCGTCACTTGAGAAGAGAATTGGTGAGAGCTCAAGAGGAAGTCAAGAGAATCAAGTCCGTTCCTTTAGTGATTGGTCAGTTTTTGGAACCTATTGACGAGAACACAGGCATTGTCTCCTCGACGACGGGTTCCAACTATGTAGTGAGAATATTGTCGACGTTGGACAGAGAGTTGTTGAAGCCATCGTCATCTGTAGCGTTGCACCGTCATTCCAATGCTTTGGTGGATATCTTGCCTCCTGAAGCTGACTCATCAATTTCCATAGTTGGCGATGACCAGAAGCCAGACGTCACCTACGCGGATGTTGGTGGTTTGGATATGCAGAAACAGGAAATCAGAGAAGCTGTAGAGTTGCCCTTGACCCAGGGTGACTTGTATTCCCAAATTGGTATCGATCCACCCAGAGGTGTCTTGTTATATGGCCCTCCGGGTACCGGGAAGACGATGTTGGTGAAGGCTGTTGCCAACTCGACGACAGCATCATTTATTCGAATCAATGGTTCAGAGTTTGTCCAGAAATACTTGGGAGAAGGACCCAGAATGGTCCGAGATGTTTTCAGATTGGCCAGAGAAAACTCGCCAGCCATCATCTTCATAGATGAAATAGATGCCATTGCCACAAAGAGATTCGATGCTCAGACTGGGGCAGATAGAGAAGTGCAGAGAATCTTGTTGGAGTTATTGAACCAAATGGACGGCTTTGACCAGACGTCAACCGTGAAGGTCATTATGGCCACCAATAGAGCAGACACATTGGATCCTGCCTTGTTGAGACCGGGCAGATTGGACAGAAAGATCGAGTTCCCTTCATTGAAAGACAGAAGAGAAAGAAGACTCATTTTTTCCACCATTGCCTCGAAGATGTCGTTGGCTCCGGAAGTCGATTTGGACTCGTTGATTGTTAGAAACGATCCCTTGTCTGGTGCCGTCATTGCTGCCATCATGCAAGAAGCCGGCTTGAGAGCCGTAAGAAAGAATAGATACATGATCTTGCAAAGCGACTTGGAGGAAGCATACACTTCTCAAGTGAAAACTGGCACTGAACACGATAAATTCGACTTCTACAAGTAGAATATATTGTCTTTGTATATTACAATTAATGCAAAAAATATCGAACGAGTTTAGGCTTCATCTATTAAACTTTGTATCTATAGAATGTAATATATATAGAGTGTAATCAATACTATATGATATCTATGTATATTATTGCTTCATAACATTTCGTAAATCGACAACCCTGGAGTCAATGTATCATAATCTGAAAAATCTAGGTGGTCCATATCCAAATGAAAGGAATAGTTCCAAGTCAGATTGAACTTGAGATCTTGCTTTTTAAATTTGACATTGAACGAAGCTGTAGGTGTAATAAAATACACAGGTCTATCCTTCTGTTCTTTCAACTCAACAAGAAACTCGTACACTTTATCGTAATCCGTTCCCATCAAATCAAAGATATAGTTCTGTTTAGAGGTATCCAACTTATATCCTAAGTGGAAGTTCTCATCGTTGAGAGTAATTGTTTGAACTGTGTTATTTGCATCCCCTAACATCCATGTTGGCGGGGAATACGTTCTCCACCAGACTTGTACCAGACTATTGGAATTATTCTGAAACAATTGAAGATGGAGTTCATCCAAGGCTGGAACTACACCACCCTGATGGAATACCCCCATGAGTATAGCCATGACAATATTGAAGATATACCATGACTTGAGCAACATGTAACCTAGAAGAGACTGTCTAAGTTTTCCCTCGTCGCTCGTGGAGAAAGAATAAAGGTCAAAACAGCAACAGGATAAAGGTACAATAGGAATCAAGAACCTGAGCTCTTGGTGAGGAACGAGCGACAACACTATAATGCCACTCACAATGCTCAAGAACGGCGTCGTTTTCCAATAGGATGTTTTGAACAAGAACAAGATTCCCGGACCCAATAGCTGCGGTAAATTGACAAGAATGTGGGTATAGTATGGATGAATGCCATGTTCGGCCAAGTTCAGGTAGTTGGTGTTGTATATGATATTGTTCAATGGTGTGATCACATAACTGCTCAAATCGAAGGGAAAAGTTATAATTTGACTCCATGTCCTTCCAAAGCTCAAACTGTCGATTATTATGAATAAAGTCGTTGGAACAATGGTTCCAATTGCCAAATAGACTACACTCACCTTATGGCACCAAATGTATGCGAGCACATACCAGAACGGAAAGACGAGAAATGCGGGAAAAGTGACCCGATTGAATATTCCTACAGAAATAATAACTCCAAGCCATAATAAGCTCAGGTTGTGACTAGACCCATCGCTTTTGGTTTCCTGTGCTAGCCTCAAATTATTGATAATCAAAATTGCTAGAAGCAATAGGCACGTCTCTATACTGTTGGAAAAGAGATGTGATTGGTACACTAAGGTGACGTACGAGCTAAGAGTGAAGTATACTCCCTTTATTCTCTCGGGTTTAGTAGGTAGTAGCCGGTAAATGCAAATATCTGTGATGATCCATGTCAAGAAGACATTTTGCAATCGCACCACATACCAGATCTGGAGAGGTGTAAACTGTAAATTGAGCCACTTAATTGAATATAGAATGGGTCCGTATATTAAGTACAACGGACCCATACTTCTTGCCTGATTTATGGAAGTGAATTCCCACGGAAGATTGCCAGAGTAGTGGAGGATTTTATTGCAGATCACTTCCATGCTCTGGAAATGCTCATCTGGATGGATGTATGAGTTTGCGAGGGCAAAGTAGAATCGGAGAGCAAGAAGCACGAGATAGTAACTTCTCCAATTGAATACCGAACTCATGGACTAGTGAGCGAAGTAGTCGTTTCTAGCGGATAGACAAGAGCACATCAAGTTGGAAATGAAAAGCTGCTTCCATATATTTTCATATAGGGCTGTACACGACTATTGATGTACCGTCAGAATCAACCTTAATTGAATCAGTTGGTAGTCAACATAAGTTTGTATGTATTGAATGGTTACAATGTGGTTATTACTTGCTTCTGATTACTTTAGTGAGCCTGCCAATGAATTCAGATAGTTGTAGTATTGGTGTTAGGCAAATGTCACTGACTGAGGAAAACCTTCGCGAATTTATATTGGTATTTGGCTGCGAAAAGTTGAAGTTACAACAGAAGCAGAACTGAAGCAGAACTCTTGAGAGTAGTACACTAGCAGATGATGTCCATACGAGCTCAAGAGGTATAGGAACTATATTTTCCCTTACGTCGTACAAAACGAAATCCACTTCATATGAGTTAGTGCCAAGGCATTCTAGATTATCTACTGCAGTTGAATTGGAATGATTGACAAGAGATGTGGTTCTACTGAGGACTTCGTATGTGATGGTCACAGTTGGTGTTCGTGCCAGAGTATTGGCTTTAGCATTGCTTTGGTAGAGCTGCTTTGCTAGACTTATACTTAATTTCGTCAATTTTTACTTTTTTTGAGGTTAGGAACAATACACACAAATCCTCTCCGAGATGTACAAGCGAACCAATGGAGATAAGTGAGGAGTTTCACAATGTTGGAGATCCTGCTCGTTACTACTGGAATAGTTGCTTATGGTCTTCTGATTTTACTACACACCCAAAGTTTTCCTACTGTCTTATCTTGCCCAGAACCTATAATAGAATCGTGCATATTGCTCGATTGTGCAATGAACGAGGGGTGCCTGAGAATGAGGAGATAAGACTAGAATTGTTAAAGAAGCAAGTCGAAAGCAAACCTCTAGTAGAGATATCAACTTGACTATCCAGTAATTCATTGTAGATAGTAGAGAACTGTAGCATTCCGGTATTGGAAGATTTTTGCAAAGGTTCTACAATTATTGATGCGGGATTAATTAAACCGATCCCCGAATGTGCGTTTATATGAAGAACAGTTCTGCTAATTGTACCAGAATAACATAATGTCCAAAAAACCGACAGCCTGCTGGACATTGACATCAATACTGCCATGCTAGTCTCCACGATCATGTCTTCTCTTACTTCCAATAGCTCATATAGATTACGAACCCCTGATCGGTTCGGAGTTCACGTGATCTCATCGCAGCCGGATCGTATTTTTGAGCACGTGACTACTCCTCGGCAAGGAATGTGCGCGGTCGGAATCGGAGTCGGTATGCCAATCACATCCTGCTCGGAACCGACTCTCCGTGGAATGGTGCGACCTGATTGGCTATCGTGCCGGAGTACAAACCGACAAGCTCATGAGCTGGACAGTGGTATGGGCATTGAGATCAGGTGTGTAGAGCTGTAGCACCCGGAAGTGAGATACGGTGGTCGTTGCTGGTTTCTGGTTCAAACAGAAAAATACAGCCTGGTGGAACGAATTTTTCAGACCGAATTTCTAGGCGCTCATCTAATCTTTGATTCGAACCGGAACTCAATTGCAGATTCGGCCATCGTTGACTTGCCAAATTTTGGATTCTCAAATTTGAATCGCTTTTTTCTCCCGTCCTCTTCTTTCTCTATTCTCTTTCTTCACACAACACTATTGTACGACTGTCACGATGTTGAGACAATTCTCCAGAGCCTCGGCCCCAATTGCACCCAGATGGGCCAGATCCTACATTGCTGGCCAATTCACCGGTAAGAAGAACGCCAACGGCACCTACACTGTCACCTTGATTGAAGGTGATGGGATTGGACCAGAAATCTCGGAGGCTGTCAAGCAAATCTACGCTGCTGCCAAAGTGCCTATTGAATGGGAACCAGTTGACGTCACACCATTGTTGATCGACGGAAAGACCACCTTGCCTCAGCCAGCCGTTGACTCCGTCAACAAGAACTTGGTTGCCTTGAAGGGACCTTTGGCTACTCCTGTAGGTAAGGGCCACACCTCGATGAACTTGACCTTGAGAAGAACCTTCAACTTGTTTGCCAACCTTCGTCCATGTAAGTCCATCGTCGGCTACGACACTCCTTACGAAAACGTCGACACCGTGTTGATCAGAGAAAACACCGAGGGTGAATACTCCGGAATTGAACACACCATCGTCCCCGGTGTCGTCCAGTCCATCAAGTTGATCACCAAGCCAGCTTCGGAAAAGGTCATCAGATACGCCTTCGAGTACGCCAAGTCGATCAACAAGCCTCACGTTCTCGTGGTACACAAGGCCTCCATTATGAAGTTGTCTGATGGTTTGTTTGTCAACACCGCCAAGGAAGTTGGTAAGGAATACCCAGATATCTCCTTAGACTTTGAGTTGTTGGACAACACCTCACTTAAGTTGACCGCTGACCCAGCCGACTACAAGAACGTCGTCATGGTTATGCCAAACTTGTACGGTGACATCATGTCCGATTTGTCTTCTGGTTTGATCGGTGGATTGGGTTTGACTCCTTCCGGTAACATGGGTAACAAGGTTTCTATTTTTGAAGCTGTCCATGGTTCCGCTCCAGACATCGCTGGTAAGGGCTTGGCCAACCCAACCGCATTGTTGTTGTCCTCTTGTATGATGTTGAGACACATGTCGTTGAACGCCGACGCCGACAAGATCGAAGCTGCTGTGTTGAAGACTATTGCTTCCGGTCCAGAAAACAGAACTGGTGACTTAAAGGGTACTGCTTCGACGGGCCACTTCACCGAACAAGTTATCGCCAACTTAGAATAAACGTGCTAATGCTCGTTATGTGTATAACATTTTCATTTACATAGGAATATGTACATTCAGATAACTCGTACTGTAGTCCGCAGAATTCTTAAACTGGTGCAGAGATATGATACATATGGACATGATCAACTATGATAGATTTACACAAAAGTTTTTTGATTGAAATTGTGTTTTATGATATAACATGAATTCATATATTAAAACTATGATAATAAATGTATGCTATGCTTGTTTAGGATATGATACAAATAGGCAATACTACAACTTATCTTCCTAGTATACCTAGATCTTGTCTACAAGCTTCAACTCCCCAAGCTTCTCTACCGCCTTCGCAGCCTCCAACTCCTTCACTATGACACTGGTGCCTTCTACTATGGCTACATGTTCTACAGCATGCACTCTGGTTTCGTACTCCTCCAATGTCTCATCTTTTTTCAAATCCAACTCCTTCACCAAGATTGGTGCTCCACGATCAACCTCGGCTATCACTCTGTGTATCATCACCCCACCCTTGTCGATCTTTCCGTCTTGCCCAGCCTGCCATGCTCTGTCTATGGCATGAGTCCCGTCAAATGCTCCAGGCAATGCCGGATGTAAGTTTATTATGGTGATACCTTCAGCTTCCAAAGGTGTCAAGACGGCCGGCGAGAGGATAAGCATCCATCCAGCACATACAATGAGGTCTGGCTTTACATATATGGAAGATTCAGAATTCTCTGGTTCTGAGCTTTCAGATTTTTCAGATTTTTCAGTCTCCTTAGATACTGAACCGTAGATGAGCAAATTGGCCAAATCCTTGTTAAACTGTTCTCTTCTCTGTTTGCGTTCGGCAGTCTGTTCCTTCGTAGTACCCTTGTAGTAGTTCTTCAATACATGTGTCTTGGTAGCTATGCCCGCATCTTCAGCACGAGTCAAGCCATAAGCTTGGGAACTGGAAGAGATGACTTCGTTGATTTTGACATCTTGTAACTTGTTGGCTTTCTGGGCATCGATGAGCGCCTGGAGGTTTGTACCTGAGCCGGAGATAAGTACTGTGACGTTGATGGTCATGACTGTGTGTTTGAGATCAGAGAGCAGACTCAATGACCAACTGAAGCTTGAAAAATGGAGTTTCGTTTCTAATAGATAGTAATTTCCAGAATTATTTTTGACTCTGAAATCACGCGCACAGAATCAGGTGCGAGATGGGATATCTATATAGAGACTGATAGTGCTAGGTACAATTGAAAACTCAGCATTGTAAGAGTGGAATAAGAATCACGTAAGACATATTAACATAATTACTTTAATTGGGGTTCAATTGTATGCAACTATTGTAATATCAACTGATGGTTACATTCGGTATAGTGAGCTTGCATAGTTAAGCTCTTCCATTCTGAGCAGATTGGATCGAGATCTCATCACGTGCTCAATCACCCGGGATGAATCTGTCAGTAGCGCGACATTTAATTCTGCCGCACACGACTGGTCATGGAGCTTGAAAAATTTTCAGATAAGACAATTTGAAAAGGGCAGAATGTTCGCCATTGTCCCATGAAAACGGCAGTATTGAGCGAATTGGTCGCTGGGAGACTTCTGCCGTGACTGTATTGTGGATAACAGCTTTCGCACTATTTCCAGCAGCTAAATACGGCGGTACAACCAGCGTGCCCCAGAAATGTCGTAAACCTACGTCAGTCATGCAACCATGTCCGGGTAAGCGTGTGGTTATTTTAGCGGTAAACGTGGGGCCAGACCCTAATGTACGCCGGCGACGTCACACAAAAGTTATCTTGTAGGACTGAATGTCGTCCAATGTCGCTCTATTCTGGTTCCCCGCGACATTCAGCCCATATGTTAACGAACTTCTTCGCAGCAAAAATGTCGCCGCCATCTCCCCAATCCCCTCGTGCTGGACGATTTGCCGTAGTAGAAAAAGGATTTTTCATTTCCACTTTTTCTTCTCCCAGGAGCCTGATTTCTTTCGTTCAACAACAATAATTCAAAATGGGTATGTACCACGAGCTCGAAGTGGCTGTTGTACAATGTAGAATAGGTATTGCCTCGAATTGAACCTGGACGCCAGCCATTCTGTCACTGTCCGCTCCGTGATCTGTTCCTTCTCTGGAAACCCTGAGGGATGAAGTGAGAAAATTTTTTCTCGCCAGGCTGAAACTAAATGCCAGCACCAGAATAGCAAAAGGCAATGCCAGATGTAATTGCCATACAAGGTACAGCCAAGGATGTCATATCGAGCGTATTCCACGTATACTGAGCATGGCATCTAGAGCATATCAACTTTGCAGCATTTACAGATTCACAACATTTACATCCGTTCCTATACATGATTCTTCGTATATAACGATTACTAACATCCACTAGTTGCTTTCACTATTGAACAAATCCGTGAATTGATGGACAAGGTTACGAACGTTCGTAACATGTCCGTCATTGCTCACGTCGATCACGGTAAGTCTACATTGACCGATTCCTTGGTCCAAAGAGCTGGTATTATCTCTGCTGCTAAGGCCGGTGAAGCCAGATTCACTGACACCAGAAAGGATGAACAAGAAAGAGGTATCACCATCAAGTCCACTGCCATTTCTTTGTTCGCTTCCATGACCGACGAAGATGTCAAGGAAATCTCCCAAAAGACCGAAGGTAACTCTTTCTTGATCAACTTGATCGATTCCCCAGGTCACGTTGACTTCTCTTCTGAAGTCACCGCTGCTTTGCGTGTTACCGATGGTGCTTTGGTCGTCGTTGACTGTGTTGAAGGTGTCTGTGTCCAAACCGAAACCGTCTTGAGACAATCTTTGGGTGAAAGAATTAAGCCTGTTGTCATCATTAACAAGGTTGACAGAGCTTTGTTGGAATTGCAAGTCACCAAGGAAGACTTGTACCAATCCTTTGCCAGAACCGTTGAATCCGTTAACGTTATCATCTCCACCTACGTTGACCCAGCTATCGGTGACTGTCAAGTCTACCCAGACAAGGGTACCGTGGCTTTCGGTTCCGGTTTGCACGGTTGGGCTTTCACCGTCAGACAATTCGCTTCCAGATACTCTAAGAAGTTTGGTGTCGACAGACTCAAGATGATGGAAAGATTGTGGGGTGACTCTTACTTCAACCCAAAGACCAAGAAGTGGACCAACAAGGACAAGGACGCCGATGGAAAGCAATTGGAAAGAGCCTTCAACATGTTCGTCTTGGACCCAATCTTTAGATTGTTTGCTGCTATCATGAACTTCAAGAAGGACGAAATCCCAACTTTGTTGGAAAAGTTGGAAATCGTCTTGAAGGGTGAAGAAAAGGAATTGGAAGGTAAGGCTTTATTGAAGGTTGTCATGAGAAAGTTCTTGCCAGCTGCCGATGCTTTATTGGAAATGATCATCATTCACTTGCCATCTCCAGTCACTGCCCAAGCTTACAGAGCTGAAACTTTGTACGAAGGTCCATCTGACGATGCTGCCTGTACCGCCATCAGAAACTGTGACCCTAAGGCTGACTTGATGTTGTACGTCTCCAAGATGGTCCCAACCTCTGATAAGGGTAGATTCTACGCTTTCGGTAGAGTTTTCGCTGGTACCGTTAGATCTGGTCAAAAGGTCAGAATTCAAGGTCCAAACTACCAGGTCGGTAAGAAGGAAGACTTGTTCATCAAGGCTATCCAAAGAACCGTCTTGATGATGGGAAGATTCGTCGAAGCCATCGATGACTGTCCAGCTGGTAACATTGTCGGTTTGGTTGGTATTGACCAGTTCTTGTTGAAGTCTGGTACCATCACCACCTCCGACGCCGCCCACAACTTGAAGGTCATGAAGTTCTCTGTCTCTCCAGTTGTGCAAGTCGCCGTTGAAGTCAAGAACGCTAATGACTTGCCAAAGTTGGTTGAAGGTTTGAAGAGATTGTCCAAGTCCGACCCTTGTGTCTTGTGTACTATCAACGAATCCGGTGAACACATTGTTGCCGGTACCGGTGAATTGCACTTGGAAATTTGTTTGCAAGATTTGGAAAACGACCACGCTGGTGTTCCATTGAAGATTTCTCCTCCTGTTGTTTCTTACAGAGAAACCGTTGAAGGTGAATCCTCCATGGTTGCTTTGTCCAAGTCGCCAAACAAGCATAACAGAATCTACGTTAAGGCTCAACCAATTGACGAAGAAGTCTCCCTTGACATTGAATCTGGTGTTGTTAACCCAAGAGACGATTTCAAGGCCAGAGCTAGAGTTTTGGCTGACAAGCACGGATGGGATGTCACTGACGCTAGAAAGATCTGGTGTTTCGGTCCAGACGGTACTGGTCCTAACGTTGTTGTTGACCAGTCCAAGGCTGTTCAATACTTGAACGAAATTAAGGATTCCGTTGTTGCTGCTTTCCAATGGGCTACCAAGGAAGGTCCTATCTTCGGTGAAACCGTCAGATCTATCAGAGTCAACATCTTGGATGTTACCTTGCACGCTGATGCTATCCACAGAGGTGGTGGTCAAATCATCCCAACCATGAGAAGAGTTACCTACGCTTCCATGTTGTTGGCTCAACCAGCCATCCAAGAACCAATTTTCTTGGTTGAAATCCAATGTCCAGAAAACGCCATTGGTGGTATCTACTCCGTCTTGAACAGAAAGAGAGGTCAAGTTATCTCTGAAGAACAAAGACCAGGTACTCCATTGTTCACTGTTAAGGCTTACTTGCCAGTTAACGAATCTTTCGGTTTCACCACCGAATTGAGACAATCCACTGGTGGTCAAGCTTTCCCACAATTGATTTTCGACCATTGGTCCATCTTGAGTGGTGACGTTACCGACCCTAACTCCAAGCCAGGTGCCATTGTCAAGGAAAAGAGACTCAGACAAGGTATGAAGCCAGAAGTTCCAGGTTACGAAGATTACTATGATAAGTTGTAAGGAAGATGGATTTTATCAATAAATTCCAAAAAGAGAGAGAAGGCAGCGATTTTGCTGTTGTTCATTTTTGTTTTGTATATCTGTTAATATAGTCATTTCTCTATAAACTTATTGTTTCTAGTTCTCCCAGTATAAATACAAATTTATATAAAATCGTGTAGACATCAAGCTGGTGAAATTTAAGCTATAGTCTGTTCTGAATTATTGAACGAAATACAGGTCAAGATCTTGTGAACTTAGAATTAATTACGCTATATGGCATCACAATTATGAGCATATTTAATTGCATCACACGAGTACAAAATCATTCAGGACACAAACATGAAGAATGGTAACCGGAGCCTACGGGATGGAACGAGGGATAAAGAAGCAGGAGGTAACCTCGAAATCCATGGTTGAGTGAGCCGATTCTCGAAGGCTAGACGAATAGAATGAAAGAATAGAGCAAGAATTTGAACTTCAAGAATTAAGAGTAGAAGTGCAAGAGGAGGAATTAATAATGGTTGAATAATAATTACAAGTAAGGTGAAGCAGGAAATAGAGATTAAAATTGAATAAATGGCGGAAGATCAAATTCGTAATTAACTATTTAACCGAAGAGGAATAGTAATTGAATAATCCGGAGATTCATCAGATAATATGGACTGAGGAAGCCCGACCGAAATAGTTCGATGGCAATTCATCTTACAGAATATTACAAATACCAGATGCCGTACTTCAGAAGCTCGGCAAGACACTTCCCCATAGTAGAATCACTTTATTGTTACCATGTGCTTCGGCACTAGACGTCATGACCTCTTGACCGGAGATGCCGTTGGAAATCCATCAACTTTCATTCCGAGGGTAGCAAAGTATTTCACCACCTAAGTTCCAAATAAATGTCGCACACTGCTATCAAAGAGAAGGGAAATAAAGCAGCCAATGTCGTCGGTCTGCGACATTCATCTTGTCCTCGTCCGACAGTTGCTCGGAAGTTCGAACACGGCCCCTCGGAATGTTGACTACTTTGCCGGCCAAGCAAAATAACCGGTTAAAGCGGCTGGTCCCTACATTAAGCTTAATAATCTCGCGCTCGATAAACGTAATGGTAATTACCTCTGCTCATATAATGGGAGTAATCCGTTTCTACTTGATCGGCAACTCCATTCAGAATCGGCAAAACTTTTCATCCATATATAAGCCTGAGGTTTCAGCAAAATTTGTCTTTCTGACTGTCTTTTGACGTGTTGTTCCCATAGTGCTACCGTTTTCTATCGTTTGCGTCATCGCAGAAGTGGAACTCCTGTCGGCTATTAATAATTGACTGGTGTCATCCTTCCATACCGATATTGTGAATTTTTCACTTTCTTTCCTTCTTCCATCCTTTCGAAGTTCTTTGCCCTTCTGTTCATCTGGAGTAGCATAGCATTGTTCAGCTCACAAAATGTCGTCGTACCTCTCCAAACAGGATGTGCTAGCTTCATTGGAGCTCACTATTCACACCTCAAGCTCCGACATCTCGGCCTACTACTATATCCTGTTAGCACTTTCGTGCTGTATAGCCACTTTCTACATAGCGAGATATACTCGGATAACGAAGAAACTACCCGGCTCGTCCAGCTCCGACATCCGTTTCTGTTTGGGCAGTTTGGTCGTTCTCACTGGCTGGAATTTGCTCTTCACACTATGCAACCAGCACATCGTTTTTGATCTACCCACCATAACCAGGATTTTAGAAGGTATACCAGACTCGTGCCTCGTCAACAAAACCAGATCATCTTCGTTGAACTGGTTCTATTTCGTTAAGGATGTGGAAATAGCCATGATCATGGTGGTATCGATGCTATTCATCCATTTGTTCTCAATGGGCATAGTGCACTGTGTAGAACTTATGGACTCGATTATCTTAAATATCCAACAAGCCCAGGAGGTTTCTTTTGGAAAGAATGAAGGTGGAATTCCGACTTTCAACTATAAGGATGCCGAAATAATAAACGTGGATAATCTGGATATTAGTCAGGTTCTGAATTCAGATGTCAATTCAGTCAACAATTACACAAGGGTATCGCTTTTACCAGAGCTCTATCCAAAAATATTTTTCAAGAATAACCTTGCCATATTCTTGATCGCCCTCGTAGCATCAACGATGTTTTTACCTTCAACCTTCCAATTGACCTCATCGTCGATTCTTGTGGAAACAAGGAACTACCAGTTTCGCTTTGATCACATATACATGGCACTTGTAATTACGTTCACTGTAGATACTGTGACCAAGTTTATCAAGGTAATAAGTATTTCTGGTAGCCGTCCGTACAACTCCTTCAAATTCACCAATTTGTTAATGAGGTTCATCTGGCTATATGACTGCATAATTCTAAACTTCTCCTTGATGTTCATCATCATCTTCAATGATGTGCTCATCAACATGGTCAACCTCATAATCAACCAGAACCCATCTAGCGACTCGGTCTTTCCTCATTCAGCTCCGGGAACCACCTCTATCCAATTTATCAGCTCCATCATGATTAACTACTTGTCCCATAGTGGACTTTCTACCGAGAGCCCTGAATCTATGTGTTCCGAGACTTTAACTCAATCATACTGTGCACATCACAAGTTGCTCATCTCGTTTATTGCAGCTTTTGACTCATTGTACAACACATTGATCAATTGCTGGAACGTACTCAATCTCTGCTGCTTCATTGTGGCTCCGTTTATCATCTGGATGATAATCGAAATCAAGATTGAGTTGTTGGCAAGACGCATTAGATGCTCCACATGCCTCGTGTAGAGGCAGGATATTTTGCATTACATTTCTCACTATTGTACACTAGTTGTACAGTTGTTGAGAAATAACTTGGTTATTCTAATGTTCTTAGCTCCGATACCCTAGTACGATATATAATTGGTGGGTTTACTCTCTGGTTGATACTAGATAGAGAAGTCTGTACCACTCACGAATATAGATAATGACACAATAGTAATCGTAGTAGTAGTACCACTTGTAGAAATGCTCTAATTACAAAAGTACTGCGCAATAGACAACAGCATTAGCCTAGATAGCGATGCATGTCTTACTAGCAGTGTGAAAATAATCGATTAAACACGGATGAAAAGAGGAAGCAATCAAAAGCGAGATAAGAAAACTATTAGTACCGATAGCTAACCGCACCCAGAGACACCGCCATTGGATAGAGGCTGATAATAGTGTCTGACCAAAGTAAAATCTTCACCGTGGGCTCAGAAGAGCGCTGAACAAGAGAATCTGGTACGAGATCGGAAACAGTATACGTTTTCAGCACAAGCATTTTTTCTATGGAAGGTACAGAACATTCTACATTCATTGCAATATACTGTCCATCAATCTGGCCAATAAAACGGTAATCACTGGGTTTTTGCAATCGTTGCAATTACTTCCAGATTTAGCAGAGATTGCTGCAGTCGCGCAGATAGAGAATGCGGGTTCTGGGAAAGGTGCGTGCGCGACTACCTACCGTTTGGGGCAGGTGATCGCCACATGGATTTAATTGCCCGATTAGGTGCGATAAGACGGCATCTCCAAATAATTTCCAATTTATTTAACAAGTTACAAGACTAGGACTGATAAATCTCATCTCCTATAAATATGAGGAGAAGTCCTGGTTCTGGGCTCTCATGGATACTGCTACCAGATCAAGTTCATCTATCTGAATAACAATGGAAAGATTATCTCAACTTGCCACACAATTGACCTCAGGGTCTACAGCTACCGCTCCTCACCCTTTGGACCCGTTGTCTCCCTCGGAAATTAAGACCGTATCTGACATTGTCAAGTCCAAGTACGCTGGTCGTACCATCAACTTCAACACCGTGACCTTGAGAGAACCGGTCAAGAAAGTGTACTACAATTGGAAGGAGCACAACGGACCCTTACCTCCACGTTTGGCCTATTTTGTTGTTGTGGAAGACGGTGTTTCTGCTATCCAGGAAGGTGTGGTCGATATCGGATCTGGTGTCCTTATCGAATTGAGACAAACCGAAGGTGTCCAGCCAATCTTGACCCCCGACGATTTGCAAAAGACCGAAGACATTGTCAGAAATGACCCAGAAGTCATAAGACAATGTGGAATTTCTGGTATCCCAGCCTCGGAAATGAACAACATCTACTGTGATGCTTGGACCATTGGCTACGACGAGAGATGGGGAGCTTCCAGAAGACTCCAGCAGGCTCTTATGTACTGGAGACTGGATGAGGACGACTCCCACTACTCGCACCCTCTTGACTTCTGTCCAATTGTCGATATGAATTCTAAAAAGGTGATTTTTATTGATATCCCCAACAGAAGAAGAAAAGTCTCGAAGCACAAGCACTCGTCTTTCCATCCCAAGCACATCCAGGAGAAGTTTGGAACCAAGGAGAACCCAAGTGGGTTCCGTGAAGACAGCACTCCTATCAATATCACCCAACCCAACGGTGTCTCGTTCAACTTACAGGGAAACGTGATGACTTGGTCCAACTTGCAATTCCACATTGGATTCAACTACAGAGAAGGTATCGTCTTGTCTGACATTTCATACAATGACCATGGCAAGATCAGGCCAATGTTCCATCGTATCTCACTTTCTGAAATGATTGTACCTTATGGTTCTCCAGACTTCCCTCATCAAAGAAAGCACGCCTTAGACATCGGTGAATATGGTGCTGGTAACTGTACCAACCCATTGACCTTGGGATGTGATTGTAAGGGTGTGATTCACTACATGGATGCCCACTTTCCAAACAAAGACGGTGAACCAACCACTGTGAAGAACGCTATCTGTATACACGAGGAAGATGATGGATTGTTGTTCAAGCATTCGGATTTCAGAGATGACTTCCAAACTACTGTTGTCACCAGAGGAAAGAAGCTCATCATCTCGCAGATCTTTACTGCTGCCAACTACGAATACTGTTTGTATTGGATCTTCAGACAAGACGGTACCATCAAGTTGGAAGTCAGATTGACCGGTATCTTGAACACATACATCTGTGCCGAAGGCGAAGAAACCGGCCCTTGGGGTACCCAAGTATACCCTCAAGTCAATGCTCACAACCATCAGCACTTGTTTTCTTTGAGAATCCACCCAAGAATCGATGGAGACAACAACTCGGCTGCTACCAGTGATGCCAAGCCATCTCCTTACCCATTCGGATCCAAAGAAAACATGTATGGCAATGCATTCTATGCCCACAAGACTACTTTCAAAACTGTTCAGGACTCTTTAACTGATTCAGATGCCTCTACCTCTAGAACATGGGATATGTTCAACCCCAGTTCCATCAACCCATACTCTGGAAAACCAGCCTCGTACAAGTTGGTTTCCACCTTCTGTTCGCCAGTATTGGCCCAAGAAGGTTCATTGGTACGTAAGAGAGCCCCATGGGCTTGTCACACTACCGAAGTTGTTCCTTATGAAGACGAGGACCATGGTTACGGTAGATTGTACCCATCTGGTGATCACGTAGCCCAATGGTCCGGTGACGGTGCTAGAGGTATGAGAAAGTGGATTGGTGATGGTTCTGACAGCGTCGAAAATACAGACATTGTTTTTTTCCACACATTCGGTATCACACACTTTCCAGCACCAGAAGATTTCCCAGTGATGCCCACAGAAATCTTTGACTTGATGTTGAGACCTAGACACTTCTTCAAGGAAAACCCAGTTCTTGACGTCAAGCCATCATATGCTAAGACTACTAAGGAGGTCAAGGCTGGTGCCGTGGGTCTTGACACCTGTTCCTTGAACATCGACAAGACCTCGAGATTGGCTTTCAACTCTACTGCTTCTGAAGCTTCATCCTCGTGTTGTTCCAAGAAATAATATTAAAATCGTTAAACCGTATATCCTAGCTATAATTTCATATAATCGAGTACATAAATAATTGAACACAGTTGATAATATAAACTATCAAGTATGTGTTATTAAAATATATAAATTCAAGATTTTTGCACCCATTTTGAAGAGTGCTGCATTTTGCAATTGAATTGTGCAATGGGTGCACTACTCAAAAATTTCGATGAGCTTACAAGAGAGTTCGAGGTATTGTTGATTAAACCATATTCACAATAAACTCTATACATAGAACAGCCTTCGGCCGGAACACATCAAACATTATGAAGTACATAATAGAGCATATGGAAGAAGGCTTCTCCGAATGGGTTATTCTCGAGTACACCCAAATCATAAAGGAATTGGGAAAGGATAACTTGATTTTGACATCTTTGCCAGCAGGCACTACAGAAAACGACATTCCAAAGAGACTTTTGGACTTGGGATTGCAATGGTCCACTAAGGAATGTGTAGATATCGACAACGAGAAAGTTGTATCTTCCAGAGTTTGTTTGTTAGACCCAGCAGCAGCGGACGACTTGGTGCCATCAGATGCTTCCAACTTTGATTATTTCGTATTTGGTGGTATTTTGGGCTCCCATCCAAGAATTGACAGAACCGGTCTCTTGAGAGAGAAATACGGTTTTGCAGGAAGAAGATTAGGCGAATTGCAAATGACTACAGACACTGCTATAAGAACTACACAAAAGATAGTAGAAGACCAGGTGAAGTTCGAAGACATCAAATTCTTAGATTACCCAGAAATCAGATACAACAAGTACGAGTCTACCGAAATGCCCTTCCGTTACATTATAGATGCTAATGGTGAACCCATATTACCGGAGGGTATGTTGGAATTGATCAAACACGATGCTGAACAGAGCATTGATGATTTATTGCTTGAATGAACCACCATTGTAAATATATATTAAATGTTAAAGTAGAAATTCTGTAATATTCACTAAGTACTTGTAATGAAATTTATCGATAGGTCGTAAATGTTTTGGATGTGACTGCTTCCTTGCCAGACGAAAGGATTTCTTTCATGATAAAACCAGCAGTATCCTGATCTTCAAAGTATGAGACATGAGCACTAACAGCAGATATGAATGAAAGATCGAAAACTCCCATAGGCAAACAATAGTCGACTCTTCCTGTTCTGTTCAATGATAGCAACGGCTTCAATTCATCACCTTGAAGTTCAACTTTTTTGCTCAAAGTTTTGCCGTCAGGTTTCTTTCCTCCTTTGGCTATGGAAGTTATCATATCCCCAAGAGGTGTTTCTCGCTGTGCCACTTCTTCAACACTCTTGCCGATAGTTTTCGAATCATCGCCTTTGCTGAACCAACTTGAAGCTTTGAAAATTTTTTCTGAGAGTCCATCTCCCATACTGGCCAATTCCTTGATTTGTGTGTTCAAGCCTCTGACAGCAAAAGGAATTTGTTCTGGTTTGTATTTGGAATAATCCGGATTCACTAATGGTTCCATTCTGTAACTGACTGGATCACAAGGATGAAAAATATTGTACAAGCTCTTGCACTTTGGAGAAGCATATTCTGTAGATATTGGATCATCTACCAACGAACGTGAAGCAATATTTTTCTGTTCTAACAACTTGAACATCCCAGTAGGCGAACCTACACAGAAAAAGTTCTCAACCTCAAAGGCCAAATCCTTGACAAGATCAAGTTCTTGTCCTCGAACTGTGCGCTGGTTAGACATTATGTCGAACACGATCGCTGAACCTAACGAATGGCCCATGATATGAACTTTGCCTTTGAAGCCTGGGTTTCTTGTCTTGTATAGTTGGTAAACTCTGTTTAGTTCAGATATCACCAGTGAATAGATCTGAAAGGCATACCTAGGTTCATAATATAGAAGAATGTCCAATGCAACGTCACCGACAATGCCTCTCAATGCCTTAACACCGTCAACATTTATCTGCGATAATGTCGGCAAACGATGCTTTCCATTGATATCAAACGTATCTATGGGCTTAGTAGGTTGGAAGTCCACTTTATGTCTCCAGGATATAGGTAGGACTTGTATTCTGTTATTTTTTGTTGAATCGGCCGACTCATCTTCGGGATACGCCAATTTCTTGTATCTTTTATCTTCATCATAGACAGTCCTCATGGTCTTTCTAAGAACGTTGATACTATGAGTGAAGTTCACAGATTCATACTTACCTCCCAATACTTGTCCTATACCATGTACACAAAGTACCAAATGGTCGATTTCACGATTGGAAGAAGCGGCAGAAACATCTAGATCGTAGTCCGACTCCATAGCTTTCATATTGTGATGATTATTTTGTTCATTATTAACTGGTTCGGATTTCTTGTTATTCTGTCGAAACATGGACCCTAATTCCGAATCGATTGTCTCAGTCCAATTTGGAAGAGGATTGCTGTTCGCTATAGAGTCCAAGATTGATTCACCCAAATCGTCCGTGTAACCACGTTGAATCTTCTGCACTCCAACCATATATGAACTACTAGTTGGTGCAAGTGATCTAATGGCATTAAGCTGCAATGTGGTATTGAAAGTATTGGGGAATGTGAACGCATCTTTGCTGTCAACAAATAGAACGCAGTCCCCATTCAGGAGCTCTATGAGATCCGGTTCTTCATCTGGATTCACTGACGAGGTTACTTCTTTGACCTGATCCTTGAGCTTATTGAATTCTACCACAAGATCTCTATGGCTACTGAACAGCGCAATGTTTTCCCTTGAAAAAAGATCATCCAGCACTTTTTTCTGTACAAATTGGTATGGCTTCAAGAGCTGGTATCCATCTTCAATAGCTTTAGCGACTTTGTAGGGCAATGGTACACCATCAGATCCAAACCAAGTTCCTCTACGAACTTCGTAATTGGGGCCATCCCAGTAAATCGGCTGTAATTCGAACTTTTTCATATCGACCTGGAACAATTTATCTTCGTTTACTTCAACCATGGGTGATACGTCTTCACTGGGGTACGGAACTTGTTTGTGGAATTCTTGGTATTTGGATTCTAGTTGTCCAGAGTCGTAGTCCGAGAAAGGTATAAAATTGGTAGCGTCTTTCTCCTTCTGGTAATTGTACCACTCAGGTTTTGAAAGCGGCACATCCGTGGCATAGAACCATTTGACTCGGATCTTCTGCAGTTTTTTGGGGCCATTCGATGAGTTATGGGTAGAACCAGATTCATTAGCGGCCAGCCATATAGCTAAAAACCGCACACTTCTGACACAAGTGCCGAAACGCGGATGAGCAGTTGGCCAAACCACCAGCAGTGTTATTTTCAAGATTGTCCTCATGATTAATTGCCTCAGTCGAGAAAAATGACATTCATATTTTCATTGAAAAATCATGCAAGTGAAGAATGTCAAATAATCTGGATGGCAATGGCCCCCGGATCTGGGGCCACCTTGTGCGCATATATTATGTTAAATTGTAATTGCGTTACAATTGGCGCATTATACATATATCCTTTAATTGCGCAATATTACCAAAATAGTAAGGATCCCTGTGATTTCCATCTGTATCTGTCAGACATTTACATCCTCAGAAAAACATCAAGAGATCGCTACATATATCAGGTCCAATGGTGATACATTGACTAGCTGTTCAACTTTAAGTTTTGCAATCAATCTTCTACAATTACTGCACGGATTATATCCATTCTAGTATATCTCTATTTTTTAATTATTAATCATTAATCACGTAAGACCCAGAACAGGAAGCGTTAACTCTCCACTGGGCCACTTGAGAACAGCAGCATTGGTATAATCACTGTAAGAATTCGTATCTGGAATCTTCCGCCCGACTCTGACATAAATCATAATGTTACCCTCGGTATCTCTGTGACCATTTTTTAAGCTATCAGCTATCTGTTTCTTCAACTCTGCCAGACTATCAAAAAGACTTTTTAAATCGACAGACTCGATCTTGTCACCAATGTAACGTTCAATATCATTGACGAGCACCGAAATCTGCGAATATTTTTCATAAATCTTGGCTTGGATTGGATTGAGGAATTCTTCATTGATTCCTGTCCAAGAAAGAACCCCGTCTGTGGAATTGTAACCTAATATTTCTGGCGGAACAACTTTACCTTTAGGATCGTCTCTTTTTAACGAAGTCACCGTTTCTGCGATAGCTGCCAAGCCCCATCTGGCTACTCCAGAAAGAAATAACCCCAGCAAGATGCCTTGGAAAAGTAATGCTGTTCTTCCCCTAGTGGCACATCCTGGTATCAAAGACATAGCTAAAATGTAATGGTGGATACGCAAAGTCAACCCCGGCAAGGTAGAAACCACAAAAAGGCCGAAGATGAAGCTGCCATAAACCAATAGATATTTATGAAAGCGTCCTGACAACCATATCTTGTAAGCTTGGATTATAGCACAGGTAGCTATAGTAGTAATGATGGAGCCAACTGCTAAGAATGCCCCACTCTGCTCCTTCAAGTCGCTCCAAGTCAATCTATCAACTGGCAATCTGTCAAAAGTTATGTTGTTCAATACTCCCATCCAGAATAAAGGGTACCAGTAGAACAATCGACTCAAGGGAGATTTCTTGACGAGAACGTCAGAGGGAGGGTCTGAAAGAGTCCGTTTGGCAGAGCAATGCCACAAGACATACAAGATACAACATGTAGGCAAAAACCTCTCCAAACCAATAGAGATTAACTCTGCCAAATCTTCCGGGTTGGTGGCATCTACAGTGATAGGAGGATCTGTTGCCATGCAGATGGTCCAGAATCCAACAATGCTTATGGCCCAGTACATCACCGCACCGCTGGCTAAATACACTACAGGGATACCCAAGATAATGTTGACCAACAAAATCAACAAACGTGGGTCGTAGCAATGAGTGAAGTTGCCGTTCCCAGTAACTCCGCTTTGCAAATCTTTAAAGAAGTACGATGACTTGAAGAAGGAGAGGAACTCGATAGAGTCACTGACTCCATAATGGCCAGCAGTAGAAGGGAAATACGATCTTCCTTTGCTGTTGTACGAAATCCTAGCACATCCTCCAAAGAATGGGGATATCAACCCCGCGTGAATTGCAGCTCCACAAGGATACGAATCAGCTCTATATGGGTTCGAGACCTGGTCAGGGTGGATCTTTTCTACGACATTATCACCTCCACCAACAAAATAGCCTCGATACTTGATTCTTTGATCACCTATGGGTATAAGTGAATACGTCCAGCTTCCTCTATCACACAAAGCAGGACAACGGAAAACGATTTCAGAGCCAAGTTTTTCGGACGGACAATTTTTTCCATCTAGACCACAAGCTCCATTTCTTCCTCGCCAGAAATCAGATTGTCCCTGGCAAGAAAGCGATATCACAGAGACATCTGGATCGTTGCTAAGTCCCGAAGGAACAGACAAATATGGCATTAGTATGCTATAGCAAAGACCGAACCAGAATAGTAAGTAGCATGCAACAGCTGCAATTCGGAATTGGCGTGGAATACGTTGTTTGAGTTTTTCTGGGAGCTCTTCTAGAATTTTGAGTGATTCGATCGGCGGAGGAGGATTATCTTCTGGACGAAGAGGACCTTCCCACATTCTGGCAAAGAAGCTTTTGATTCTATCTAAAGAAGTCGGACTATGCGAGAAGCCATTTGCGGATTGTTGATTAATGTGTTCTTCGTTTTGGGACAGATCATTTTCTTGTAGAAGCTGATCTCTGTCTTCGTCTACTAATCTTGCTGAAGCCAGGGATTCTTCAGACTCTGGATCCAACTCTTCTTCGTCGCGATAGCTACGGGAACTCATTACGTGTTTCTGTTTCGCCGCAAAAGTAGTAAGGAGTATGGTTTCAGTTTGCGGGTTGCCATCTGTGTGACTGGTATCATGATTCAGCTTCGACATATCATCGGAAATTAGTCTGTTCAGCCCAATACGGAATACTATTTTTCGGGTTGCACGTTACTGATCTCCGCGATAATACTTACTGGCTAGGTGAATAGCGGGAGAAGATGGAAGTATAGCGAAAATGCAGAATATCGGAAAAGCAGTAGAAGGAAAGATGCAATATGTACAGCTTCTAGATGCTATATACTTTAGTTGGACAGTGCCAGTGTGATATCGAATGTGCCGATAATTGATAATGGTAGCTTCTGAAAAGAAGAACTTACATTTCTATTTCCAGCCATCAAAAGCAAGAACAACCGAGACCTGGTGGTATGTGCAGGACTGGCTGCGAACGGTAAGATCTGATAAGGATATCCAATAGATGGAGCTCTACAACTCTTTTCATAGACTTATTATTAAAACGATTAAATAGCCAAACAAAATTAATATACAAATGGTTACTGTACCAACGTTTAACCAGAACACATGGTACAAGATTCGGGATTGTCGATAGCACAAGCGATGACCTTAGAACTGTAGATATCGGCTTCCATCTCGGCAATGAGCTCGTCAGACGTCTTTTCGTCAGCGGCCACTTCTTCCACAGGCTTATCGTCGGTGATCTTGAGCTCACCAATGGAGTTTTCCAACGAAGTAGGCTCTGTGGAGGTAGATCTGGTGGAAACAGACTCTTCATCGCTGCCTACAGAAGGGCCCTTGGCAATGTACTTTCTCTGGTTCAACTTTTCCAAAGAAGCAATGGTGTTACCAGCATTCTTGGCCGTGTTCTTGTCGACAGTGAACTGGATAGCAGCGGCAGCAGCTTGTGTTCTCAAGTAATACATACCAGTCTTCAAACCCTTCTTCCAGCCGTAGAAATGCATCGAGGTAAGCTTACCCATTGTAGGGTCTTTGATGTGGATATTCAACGATTGTGATTGATCGATGAAGGCAGCTCTGTCAGCAGCCATGTCGATGATATGCTTCTGAGAGATTTCCCAGACTGTCTTGTATAATGCCTTGATTTCGTCAGGAACGTTAGCCAATCCTTGCACGGAACCGTTATTGGCAATAATGTTGTTCTTCATGGCATCGTTCCAGATTCCCAAATCTACCAAGTCACGCAACAAGTATGGGTTGACAATCTGGAATTCTCCAGCCAACACTCTTCTCGAGTAGATATTTGAGGTGTATGGCTCGAAACATTCGTTGTTACCCAAAATTTGCGAAGTAGAGGCAGTAGGCATAGGGGCAACCAATAACGAGTTTCTCAAACCGTGCTTGGCCAAGTCCTGCTTTAAGGAGTCCCAGTCCCACAACTCTGTAGGCTTTCTGTCCCACAAATCGAATTGCAACAAACCCTTGGATGCTGGAGAGCCTTCGTATGATTCGTATTTTCCTTCGATTTGGGCCAACTCAATAGAGGATTCTACAGCACCATGGTAAATAGTTTCAAAAATCTGGATGTTCAATTCTCTTGCATGTTGCGAGTCAAAAGGCAATCTCAAGGCCATGAACGTATCGGCCAAACCCTGAACACCCAAAGCAATAGGTCTGTTTCTCTTGTTAGATCTTTCGGCTTCGGGAACTGGGTAGTAATTACGGTCGATGATCTTGTTCAAGTTCTTAGTGACAACCTTGGTGACTTCATGCAACTTTTCAAAGTTATACCAGAGCGAATCATTGTCTTTTTCCACGAAAGATGGCAAGGCAATAGAAGCCAAGTTACAAACGGCCACTTCCTCTGGCGAGGAGTATTCTACGATTTCACAGCATAAATTGGAAGACTTGATCATACCCAAGTTCTTCTGGTTAGATTTCTGGTTACAGGCATCCTTGTACAACATGAAAGGGGTACCGGTTTCTGTTTGAGCATCCAAGATGGAGTACCATAACTTCTGAGCCTTGATAGTACTTCTTCCACGCTTTTCTCTTTCATATCTTTCGTACAATTCTTCAAACTCATCGCCATAGACGTCAGCCAAACCAGGAGCTTCGTTCGGAGAGAATAAGGTCCATTCGGCATTCTGTTCGACCCTCTTCATGAACAAATCAGGAATCCACAAGGCTGGGAACAAATCTCTGGCTCTGATTTCTTCTTTACCGTGGTTCTTTCTGATGTCAATGAAGTCAAAGATATCCGCATGCCATGGTTCCAAGTACAAAGCAAACGCACCTGGTCTCTTGTTACCACCCTGGTCAACATAACGGGCAGTATTGTTGAAAACACGCACCATTGGAATGATACCGTTGGACGTACCGTTGGTACCAGCAATATAAGCTCCAGTGGAACGAATGTTATGGATATGCAAACCGATTCCTCCAGCGCTCTTGGAGATCAAGGCACAAGTCTTCAATGTGTCGTAGATACCATCAATAGAGTCTTCTTTCATGGCTACTAAGAAACACGAAGACATTTGTGGAGAAGGAGTACCAGCGTTGAACAAAGTGGGCGAGCCGTGGGTGAAGAGTCTCTGCGACATCAAGTTGTAGGACTCGATGACCTTTTCAATGTCGTCACCATGGATACCAATGGCAACTCTCATTATCAAGTGTTGTGGTCTTTCAGCTACTTTACCGTTGATTCTCAATAAATATGATCTTTCCAAAGTTTTGAAACCGAAGTAGTTGTAGTTGAAGTCACGGTCGTAGACGATAGCCGAGTTCAACTCGTCGGTGTGCTTGAGGATGATGTCGTATGTCTCCTGAGAAATCATAGGCGAGTGCAAGCCGGTCTTAGGGTTGATGTAGTCGAACAACTCCTTGGAGACAGACGAGTACTGTTTGGTAGTCTGCTTGTGCAAGTTAGACACAGCGATTCTGGCAGCTAAGATGGCATAGTCGGGATGGATGGTCGTCATGTAGGCAGCAGTCTCAGCAGCCAAATTGTCCAACTCGATCGTGGTAACTCCGTGGTAGACACCACTGATCACTCTCTGGGTGATGGCCACCGCGTCTACGTGGGTGGGATCCAAGCCGTAGCAGAGTCTCTGCACCCTGGCGGTGATCTTGTCGAAACGAACAGGTTCTTTGCGGCCGTCTCTCTTGTTAACGTACATTGTGAAGGTAGCAGGTATTGGTGGAGAAAGAATAGGGAGAAAATACAAAAAGATATTAGTGGGAAATACCGCCGGCTTATATATGCGTACGCGTCCTTACAATTTTTTTAAGACACACACGTCCAGCTGAAATATGTAAACAAATCCCGGTATATGGCAGAGGTCTGCGCAATCGGGAAGGAGCGACGTCGATGATCCGCTAACAAAATGTCCCGATTCCAGGAGTTTGCAGTTGTCACAGACAGGAGGTGCGTCACCATCGTCATATTTGTGTACGTATTGCTAGAGTAGGTATCCTTTTTGTAGAGGTGTGTCTTTGGGAACGACACGCGTCTTAGTAATCACGTCTCATTTTTGTTTACCATTTGTCCCAAACGCGCGCTCATCGCAGACGTGTATGGATTCCAGTATGAACATACGAACAATGAAAGTATTCCAAAACGGAAAAGCGATCTTCGGAGAGATCTGGATAAGGTTTAGATAGAACAACACTAAGCTGAATAGTCAAGCTTTTGGAACTTAATCGGGTTCGAAGTAAAGTAGCGAAGACGATTTGCTCGTGTAGAACTTCCTATCAAATTTCATTCTCACTTCATCACCAATAATGTAGACAACCGTTTTCACCAGTCAGACTTTCGCCACCACAATATGGCTCTTCATTGGACGTGACCGATTATAAATCAAATCCAAGTCCATATCCAGTATCTGTAATGTATTGTTCATAATCGTCCCGATCAGGCAAGCAAAATGCGGCTTGAATCATCTATAAAGTCTCCATATTTTGGTTCCATTTTGTACTATGTCCATATTAGTATTTAGATAAGCTTGCAATAGCCGTTCTCGCAGAGGTAAGAAAGCATACTTATATGCATCTGAGGAATTTGGGTTGCTTCCGCTGATCGGAGAAGTCACTGGCTATGTGACGATTCACCAATCAATATATCCCTACAATCTGCTTTGCTTTCTACATACTCTACGTTGTTGTCAGACTTCAATATAACCATTTGTCTATTAAACTAGAAATGTCAAATTTTCAAAATCTCATTAACTATCCTGCCACGAAGATTACTTGGTTTCTTCCTTGGTCAAGTCGCTATTATTGTTAGTATTGCTTGGTTAGATGGATACGTGCTTGATCCAGTAGAGTTACTTTGTATCACGGGGACCGATGCGTCAGTGAAATTACATGCTCTTAGAACTCTCAGTAGCATCTTGTGTCTTTCTTAATACAATTGCACAAATTGCACACTAGTATTCCATTAGGGTACTTTTTAGTAAGAACCAATCACTGAAACAAGTAAATTCATGATGCTCTCACGGTACTCTAACATTACCCAACGAAATAGCCATTGTCTGTCTCAACTGGTTAATTTGAAAATTTGTCTTCTCCTGATATTCAAAATTTCAATATCTTGTCTCCTTTCACTAATACATACTTAAGGAATTTCTCCAAGTCGAAGTCGTCTTCCTTGGACTTGACAGCAGGAGCTGGGGCAACTGGGGCAGCCTCACTCTTTCCTCTTGGAAAGGCAGCAATGACTCCTACAGTAGCCAAAGTGGCTATAGAAAGCTACAAGATGTTAGTCATAGTACATAGAACGTCGGGACATTCGGACAAATCCGTAATTCCAATTTTCGACTAAATCTCCATATATTCCTCATTACTTACAATGTGAGATGGGACTTGTCTTCCAAAGATGGTGTAAGCAGCTGCCATTTTGTTATCCCTGGGTATGATTGAACTCTATACTGAAAGAAGGAAAGCTGACCAATTGGACTGATGACAAGATTATATGCCGATGGTGGAAATTGCGACATGCGACATCACGACATTTTTATCAGAAATGTAAGTCTCCCATACTTAATGAAACACTATACAACGTACTAGTGATGTTCTATAATACTTGTACATGTTATTCGTTATTTAGTCGTGTCTATCCCTAATTACTTAATTTTCTACTACCAACGCTTCTCTCCAGTAGTTCTCGATACTAAATCTATGAAGCACATCAAATGCTTCATCTTCATCACGTGAGTACATCACACTCCATTTCTGGAAACTAAGCTCTTTGACCTGACCCTCCCAAATCTGGTAGCATCTGTTAGCAGACAAGTCTGGTGGATCTTCTGTAGAGGCATTACTATTCTTGGGTACGACATTTTCTGTCCATTTGATTCTTTTTGTAAGGAGTTTATTAAAGAATTTGATGCTTTTGTGTCCTCCTTCGACCACTACCAAGTTGAACTTGGGGTTTCTCAAACATATACCCACCAAATCAAGTTGCTGTGCATTCTTGTTCACCTTGTAGAAGTGTTGGGGATTGCTGAGGCTGTCTATTCTGTAAACCAGAGTAAAGTATCCTTTGTTGAGGTCTTTTTCTCTTTGTTCATGAATCTTTTCAACTCTCTGTTCTTTTGTAAGTTTTCTGACTTCGTTTGTAGCCAAATGCTTCTGCAATCTTTCTTCCACTTCTTCTCGTACACGCATTTCTATCGCAGTAGGATCCTTGATGGCTTCGTTGGTGAGAACATTCATCAAGTTAGAGAGCTTTACTTTTGGCGGAGGTGGAGCATCAAGTCCAAGCTTGATTCTATCTTGTTTGTCTTTGTTCTTTTCCTGCCTTTCGTTCTTTCTGATTCTTTTTCTCTCCTTCTTAGTCAAATACATGGGTTTGGTTTCAGATTCATGTTTTTCCCAAGGTGGCGCAATAAAAACAGGATGCTGGATATATATGGAAACCGGCTGGTCTTCATCATTTAAATTCAATCTGGTAGAATCTTCAATTTGTGAATAGTCTCTATCCAACACATATGGCTTGTCCCACCATTCAACCAAGGGAGGATGTTCAGGTTTGTACAAGTGCTCTCCGATACTTTCATCAGGAGCTAGACCTCGTGCCTTTTTCTCTTCAAGTTCCTTTTTTTGCTGTTGTTCTAGAGCTATCTTTTCTCGAAGAGCATCTCCTTGTGCAATGTATCTTCCTTTAGGATTGAAATTTAGCTGTCTTGGTTTATGTTGAGGAGCATGTGAGTCTGTTTGGTTCAAGTATGGGTTGATTGCAGATGGATCAAACCATTTCCGGACATTCTGTGAAAGAGGATTGTGGTTCTTGGGAAGGGTAGGCGTTGGAACGGTAGCTCTGAGAAGAGGGTGTATTTCTACATTGAGTCCTCCTTTTCCTTCAGAAGAAGCTTTCGAAGAAAAAGCAGATTTGGACGAGGATAATCCTAGTTGTGAAGATTTGTCCCTCATGTTACTTGATGGTCCATTTGCATGGTTAATGGTACGGAAATTCAGTTCTAGTTTGGATCTTTTGGGGCCATCTCTGTCGTTACTAGATCGTCTTTTACCTGACATTTTATGAGCTTATTTCGAAAAAGCTGATTATGTTACAGAATATACGAAACATATAACGAATGTAATCCTATGAATTAATCATGAAGAATAATATTGTAATAGTAGAAGATTTAGAGGGTATATACTATTTCGTTAACTAGACTGTACATTTTTTATACCTGCACACCGTACATTGTGCTCAATGCCAATTTATCGAATGCTCTCGTTCAGAAAACTAATTCTCATTTAGTGGAAATTCTTTTCTCATAAGAGTAACTCTATAACTTTAGAAGAATTCGTCTGGAAATATAACTCAGACTGATTCTCCTATATCTGTTTGGGCTGGTTTGATTCTTTTGTAGCCAAACCCGAATTCGTGAATTCTGCACTGGTGCCAAAACCATTACTAATCTGGAGCAGAGCTCAGGAATAACTGTTAGCCTTATAAGCTTTGCATAGGCTAGAGAGTTCCGGAAATCCGTAAACCAGAAACTGCCAATTGCTACTACATTTGCAACAACCAGTAGGAGTTGAACGAACAAAACGTAAAGTAAGACCCAAAAGTGTCACTACTTGACTTTTGACTGATCCGCATTATCCTTTAAATTACATTATCCATCTATCTTCAATTGATTTTCCATTTTTTCCCCCAATAACATCTTTTTTTCACACCTTATATTCCATTGTCATTATATCATTGTTCATTAAAGATGATTGTTGAAAAGCGTGACCACTTGGAACAAATGGAAATGGCCAGACCCATGCGATCTTTGATTGACGATTTATCCAATTGTAGCATCAAGCAGTTGCCTGCTAAATTAGAAGCTAACCTCAAATGGGAAAAGCCCAGAGGCGACCTCTTACATTGGGTCAGTGTATTGAACCGATTGGATGGAATCTACGAGGAAATCATCAACAAGTACGACTTAGAAAATGAATACCCTGTACTTCAGATTTTCTCTCAAGAAGAACAGACCCTCATATGCGCCTGTTTGAAGTTCACATATATTCTTCTTGACCACTGCTCCGATAGGCAGATATATTCGAGCTCAGAGCGAATCTTTGCATTGTTGAATACGCCGACAATTGATGTCCGACTCCATGCATTGGAAGTTGCAGTGTTGATATCTGAGAAATATGCTCAATCTTCTTCTTCCAGATACTCAGCTCCCAAGCCTGTCAAGAATAAAGTACTTCAGATGGCAAGATCGTATCCCCCTATTGTTCCTCCTAGTTATGCCAAAGCTCACCAGGAGAATATCAAAACTGACGAATCAAGTAAGCCATCTGTGATGGGAGACCATTTCAACTTCATTGACACGCTAAGTGCCAAGAAGAAGTACCCTTCGAAATGGAAAACTTTAGAGTTTCCATATTACAAAACAGTCTTAGTTAATGAACAGAAAGAATCACAGCAACAATCAGGATCCGATAGAAAAAAGTCAGAAAAGATTGATAAATCTGATAAATCAGTTCATCGTAGCGAAGGCTTAACATCATTCCATTTGTCAGAAGAATCTGTTCGTAAGCTTACTTTAGAACAAATCTTTGATAAAGCATCAGATCTGATTCCTAAGGATTCGTGGTTTGAGTTTGGCTTAGTTGCACCAGTGACAAAGGCACTTAATACAAGATCTTTTGAATCCATCAAGCTTCGTGAAAAGTTGCTTCAGATCAAATGTCTAGCCATAGGCTTTGTATGTTGTATGTGTTCAAGTCAGTTCACTTCTTCCAGACTTTTTGAAGCTGAACCGTACATTTTCAGTTTCCTAGTAGACTTGGTGCTGCCGAACAATGAAGACAAGATTTCTAACGAAGTCTACTTCGCTGGTATAAGAGCTCTTGAATGTATTTCTTCCAAGAAACTCTGGGGAAGTGACATCATTAGATGCATGGGAGGAAATGTGAACCATGGCATTTTGTTCCAATGCATCAGACACATTAACAAAAAGGTTAAGAGTGAGGATCCTATATTTTTCGAAAAGGGATTCATTCATTTTTTCAATATGTTGGGTAACTTGATCAACTCAAAGAATTTGATTCCCAGATTGACTTCCGGTGGCATACTAAATGACTTGATGTCGTTCTTTGATCTTCGTACAAGATATAGATGGTCTTGTTCAGCAGCTGTACATTTGACTTCAAACTACTTGAAGGCTTCACCAGACTCGTTTGACGAATTTGTGAATAAAGATGGCTTCAATCTTCTTATTAATACTATAAGATATGAAGTTAATTTTGCATTACAGAATCCAGGCTACAACGGCGGAGCTCCAACTGACGCTGTGGTGCATTACAGCATCTCATTCAGGCAAGCTAACTACATAAAGAATCTCATGAAGTTGGTTTCTGATCTTATTCAGTCAGATTCTGGAGACAGATTGCGGAATTTGTTTGATTCACCATTGTTGGAGAGTTTCAATCAAGTTTTGCTTAACCCCGATATCTTTGGACCGTTGATCTTGTCTACTACGATAGATTCAGTATTTTTCATTATCCACAACGAGCCAACTGCATTCTCTATTTTGAACGAAGCCAAGGTCGTGGATACGATTTTGGACAATTTCCACACCTTATTCATTCCTTCAGGTAATTTGCTTGTTTCTCTTCCAGAAGTCATTGGTGCAATCTGTTTGAATAATGAGGGTTTGAATAAGGTTAAGGAGAAAGGGACTATTTCCACTTTCTTTCAACTTTTCCAAGATCTCGAATGTCTGAAAGAATTAGTAAGATCTGATATGGCTACCAATATGGGATGTTCATTTGACGAGTTGGGTAGACACTATCCATCTTTAAAGCCAGTTATATTGGATGCTACCAAAAAGTTGATTGAAGACATAGTCCCGTATGTAAATGAAAAAATGGCTGGAGCCCGGTTCTACACTTCTTCACAAGGATCACTTTATTACAGTGCAGAAGAGAAAGTTATAGAAAATGAAGAAGGACAAAATGAAATTGAAAACTGGGACTCAACAGACACGGCATACCTTTTAGATAATGTATTCTTTTTCCTCGGCGGATTGTTACAGGATAGCGGTCAATGGGGTACAGACTCCATGAAAGTGATACCGTTCCAGCTTTGGTTGAACTTCTTGACAATGCCCAATACTCCATTTGACTATATCTCTTCAAATGGTGTTTCTACATTGATGGGGATTTTGAAATATTTTGACGATGAGGGCCGTGAATATGGATTTCCTGAATTATTTGCTAGGTTAAAAGAGCAGCTAGAGAATCCTATTATTCAGGAATTCTTGAATTTTGATGACCCCAACGTTTCATTTTTCAATAGATTCGAAGAGGAAGAAGAAATGGGAACCATGTTTATTCAAGAGTTAAATATCTTGAATACTCTATTCTACATAATGACAGAAATCTATGTAAATCCTATATCTCTTTTCCACGAACGCTTTCAACAAGTCTTGAACGTTTTTGGTGGAACAGGCTTATCTACGGTGACAGATATAGGACTTTTGTTGAAGAGGGTGGTATTGGAAGAAACGATTATTCGTACCAATTTACCTTTGGAAGTCTGCAAACAATCCGCACATTCACTGGATACTGCCTCGGATCTTCCACCCATTCACATCTATGCAAGTGAACCTTTGTCCAAGCAGCCCAAGCAAGATTTCACTAGTGCAAAATTCAAAAACACTCTCCAGTTAAGAGCTTTCAATCACAATTTCCAGTGTTATACATCTAGCATTTTCTGTTCACTCGGTCGCGTTTGTCTGAGTAAAAGACCAGATTTTGCTTTGACTCTGTGGCGGAGAGATGCAGTTTCTCTTACCATTGAAGTAGGAAGAGTTTTAAGTTCTATCTTTGATGTTCATATAGACAACGAGTACTATTGGGAGTGCTATGTGTTAAACATTGCCAATGTAATCTTATATTCATTAACACTCCGGGATCGTATCAAAGATTCGCTTTACACTTCTCTAGCCATTTCATTGTTCCAAAGTGGATTTTTTGAGAAATTGAAGGATTTTACTCATCGTTTATGGATGAGAATCTTAGAAATCGAGCCCGAAGATATGAAAAAGACGAAGGATTATTCGTACATCAGTAGAGATGAAAGCAGCATTGTGAAGAACGGCTTGAACCAGATGCTAATCATCTTTGCCAAATGTGTCAATAACGAGAGCTTTACGAATATCCCTTCTGCTAAACTATATTTCCACACTGGGTACGGCAAAGATGCTGATAATAGGGTTACTTGCGCTTTACTTGTTCAAATCCGTTTGGTCGCTTTAGAATTCATCCAATCAATTATTGAATCGGTACAAAGACCATTGATAACCCTGGACTTACAGCAAGTTGCTGGACCCTCTAGGTTGTTCCACAGTAGGTGGGTACATCCTGAGAACATTCCTTCTCCGATTATAGAACAAGTAATACTCATTGCAAGACATGTCTATTTGGGTAGAAAGGAAACTTTGGATGCCGAATTCATCCCATTACATGTCAGTAATGTCTCTCCACCAGCAGAACAAGTTTCATATCTTGTTTCGTTAGGTATGACCAGACTGGAAGCGGACCATTATTTCCGACACTTGCAGGATGTCAGAGACATTGCAAATAAGAAATGGCCAGATTGCCCTCAATTTGACATTTCTGAGGAGCAATGGGAGAAATATGGTCAATTGATCAGAGACGAAAATGCCAATTTCGACATTACTTTCCCTACTTACAGAAAGAGTTCTGAGCTTAGAGAATTGCGAAAAAGTGGTAAGACTCTGCTAGTTGTGGAATTTTTAACTTTGGCTAAACAATATTCAAAGACAGTTGAAGCAATTAGCGAGTTTTTTCTCACAATTTTTATCGACGTTCAGGAAGTAGTTTCCAAAATCTTCGAATCTATTGTGGATTTAGTAGATGTTCAAAAGGATAAGGGACAGAATCTAGCGGTGTCAATTCATTTGCTTCAGTTGCTTTTAAAGAATGATAGATGGTCTCGTTCAAGTGGTCCAATCTACGAGAAGTTTGCCAGTTTTGTAACTAGTGAAATTCAGAACCACGGAGAATTGATAAATGAAGAATATCTCACACATAGCTTATCCCTTTTTGAGCAGATCCTTGTATTCAGAGATTTACCAGTTCCGGAACCAATTGAATATAACGAAATTAAGTACACTGACATCGTTTTGCCAATTGTTATCGACGAAGAAATGAGATCGCAAATGTTTGAAGGGATCTTGAAATTGAAGAATTTCACCAGTGCTACTTCGGCTATTGCGATCACAAGAATTCTAGTGTTATATGCTAGAAACGAGACTTATGTTGGGAGAATCATCAAATCTGATTTGTTGAAGGAGTTAATTACACTTCCGAGAGTTCTTTCCAAGAACGTAGCCCTTGTAGAGATGTTGAAGACACCATTGGTAATCTTAATTAGGAGATGCTTTGAGACTAGTGATATTTTGCTAACACATTTTGCCGAAGAAATCAGAAACCAGTTTGGCACTTCATTCAAGAGAACGAAGGATCTTCGTTCTTTCCTTAGAGAAGGTGCATCGAGTGTTATGAGAGACCCAGACGTTTTCGTGGACTATGTCTCTACCTGTATTCGCCTAGATGGCTATGATGGCCATCCTCTGTTTTTCGAGGATAAATTGCCTATTGTAAGAATCAAAACACAAGCAGAAGATGTCGAAATGGCAGAAGCTGACGAGCAGAAGCCCGTTGAAGAACAAAAGGTACTTGAATCCAGTGGGGTCATGTACACTCTATTGAAGAACTTGATGGAAGCTAGTAGGAGCGAGTGGACTACTGATAATTCTGAACAACCAAATGAAAATGTAGTGACTGGAAGTGGAAACTATAACTATATATGTTTCCTTATCAAAACAATAGCTGAGCTCCTTGGCTCATACAAACAGTCTAAGTTGGAATTCTTGACTTTCTCCAGGAGACCAAATTCTGACGAAAAGGTCAAGCCTCGTCCAACAGCTCTTAATTTTTTTATTCACCAGCTTATTCCCAAACATCTGCTTGAGAAGCCGTCCGCTATGGAACTTTCCAGAAGGTCCATGGTGTCTGCTCTTGCCAAGTTAGCTATTACTTCTTTGGTGTCAACGCCTCTAATGACTGAGAAGAATGAACCAACCATCAAAGATGAAGATATTGAGATGGCTTATATCAGAAAGTACTTTGTAGAGATCTTGCTGAGAATATTCAAAGATACCGCTAGTCTGTCAGCTGTGACTACATTGAAGTATGGCAAGTTAGCAGACTTATTTGAACTTTGCAGTTCGGTTATCTCAGCCAAATATCGTGATGAGGGAGGTCTTCAGTTGGATGTGGAAGGTACAAAGTGGGACATCTTCTACATCACCAAAGCACTATTAGAAAAACAGATACCAGGACAAATCACTTCGATTGTCGCTAACTTTGATTTAAATTATCCAGATATCGATAAGGTCATCAGAGCGTCTTTGAAGACTATCACTGCTATTGCAAAGGCGAAGGTTGAAGATCAGGAAGTTCACGAAGGTGAGCACCAAGGTGACAAAGAGGACGATGACATTGTTCCAGAAGAAGTGGACGACAGAGAGGAGACTCCAGATTTATTCAGAAACTCTACTTTGGGAATGTATGATGTAGATTTCAATTCGGATGAAGAGGAGGACGAGTTGGACTACTTTGAAGATGGGCCATTGGAAGTATTGATGTCTGGTGAAGACATTTCTGCTTCAGAGGATTCTTCGGGTCTTTCAGCCTTGGACTCTGACATGGAAGATGAAGATATTGAAGATGGTTATCAAGAAGTTGAAGACTCGGAAATTGATCAGGATATTAGTGAAGACGAGCTAAATGAAGGATTGGATTCCGAAGGCAGTATTGACGACATCGAAATTATCGACGAGTTAGATCTTGGTTCTCATAGCGATAGAGAAGGAGATAGTGAAGCAGAAGAAGGAGGCGACGAGTCTACTGACGCTTCTGACTTTTACGATTTTGAAGACGATGGCGAAGTCAGTGAGTACGATTCAGAAGTTCTTGATGGCTGGATAGAGGAGTTTGAAAGAGAAGATGATTCGACCAATGAAGCGGATGACAGCGATCTATTGGTAAGACTAGGTCGTAATATTATGGATGGAACACGTAGACGAAGTCGTAATACTGATGATAACGAAAACGTATCCAGCGGAAGCGTTAGCGATAGTGAAGCAGACGATTTGGAGTTTAATCCTTCGAACATAAACCGTTCAGTTCTTGACAGTAACGGGTTTCCATCTCCAGCACTTGCGGTATTGTTGGATAATTTTTTCCGCGATGCAGATTTTGCTGTACAAGTCAACGGAATTGAGACTCGTTTTGATGGAAACCGCGATGGAAGCATCACGCGTTATTTCGAGAATGTAATGCGCAATAGACACAAGTCAGATTCCGATCCGGCCAGTCACATTCATATCAAATCCGTTAAGGACCGTTGGAATGACTACTTGAAGCTCTTCTATCCCAACAAGAACAAGGACTCCATTTTATTTCGTGCTATTCCAGGTATTGTTAATAGAATCGAGAGTGACAGTATCGACTTTTTCAGGAAGAATAAGGAAGAGTCTGACAGAAAGAGAAAGGAAAAAGAGGATAAAAAGAGACAGCAAGAAGAAGAAGAAAGAAAGAGAAAGGAAGAAGAATCTCAAGAACGTGAGCGCCATGCTACAAGCACGACTACTCTAGAACCAGTGATGGTTCGTATAGGAGACAGAGAGGTTGATATCAGTGGAACAGACATTGATCCGGAGTTCTTTGAAGCTTTGCCGGATGATATGCGAGAAGAAGTCTTCACTCAACATGTGCGAGAAAGACGAGCAAATGCTACTAGTACCGGCTCTGATGCTAGAGAAATTGATCCCGATTTCCTCAATGCTTTGCCTGACCAAATAAGAGATGAAATACTTCAACAGGAAGAATTGGCCAGAGACTATGGAATTCATGAAAGATTGGATTCTGGCGAATCAGAAGACGAACAAGAAGAATGGTATGATGAACCTAGATTCTATTCCAGGAATGAAGAAACCGAAGAGGAAAGAAAGCCAAAAGCAAAGAAGATTTTCTTTACACCTTTGGTAGATCGTCAAGGTGTTTCAGCTTTAGTTCGAATTCTATTTGCACCTTTGACTATCAATCAGAGAGAGAATGTTTTCCATACTTTGCAATACCTATGCTACAGTAAGCAGACAAGAGTTGAAGTCATGAGCATGTTGATTGCAATTTTGCACGAGTGTTTTACCAACCAGCGTACACTAGAGAAGATTTACGCTCAGATATGTAGTCGTGCTTCTGCGAGCAAGGAAATCAAGAAAAACAGTCACCTACCTCTAGGGTCCACTACAATTTCAATTGGTATTCAGATAATTGAAGCAGTAGACTATTTGTTAGAACGTAATACCCATTTGCGTTATTACATCCTTACCGAGCATGAGAATCCATTCATATTGAAGAAAGTAAACAAGAAGTTGAAGTTGAAGGATTTCAACAAGGGCTACAGATACTCAATCAACTACTTGATGATGCTTCTTGAGAACAACTTGGTCAAGAATGATCAGACATTCATGGATATACTTGCCAGGGTTTTGCAAATTTCGACGAGACCATTGCATGTATTGCAGAAGATGGAAGAAGGTGAGAAGAAGCAAGCGCCTCCATTTTCACCTCCGATTATTCCCAACGGCAATTTTCGTCAAATAATCAAGATCTTGACTGCCAATGAATGTTCCAATACGACTTTCAGACGAACCATTAGTGCCATGCAAAACTTGTCGGTTTTGCCGAATGCTCAGAATATTTTCTCGTTGGAACTTTCTGAGCAGGCTGCTGCTTTGGGTCTGGCGATTGTTGGAGATTTGAAAACTTTGACCACAGAACTCGTCCAGTCCATTTCGTTCAATAATGAGAGTAAGTCTTTTGCCAAGTTTAGTGCAGCATCTTCCGATCAAGCTAAGTTGTTGAGAATATTGACTGCTTTGGATTACATGTTTGAATCTAGAGAAAAAGATAAGGATTTGGAAAGTGATTCTGTTGCACTTGGAAAGCTCGGTGAAATTCGGGAGTTAACAGATCTATATAAAAAGCTTGGGCTTGGTAAACTTTGGGATGCACTCAGCGATTGTTTAAGAGAGTTGGAAGACAAACAAGATTTGGCTAACGTAGCTACCGCCTTGTTGCCTTTAATAGAAGCATTGATGGTGGTCTGCAAACACAGCAAGGTTCGTGAGTTGCAGATCAAGGACGTAGTGAAATATGAAGCCAGGAAGATTGATTTCACTAAGGAACCTATTGAAAGGTTGTTCTTCTCATTTACTGATGAACATAAGAAAATCTTGAACCAGATGGTCAGAACCAATCCCAATCTTATGAGTGGTCCATTTGGCATGTTGGTAAGAAATCCTCGTGTGTTGGAGTTCGACAACAAGAAGAACTACTTTGATCGTAAATTGCACGTAGAAAAGAATGAGAATTCGAAGCTTTGTATCAATGTTCGTCGTGAGCAAGTCTTTTTGGATTCATATAGATCGCTTTTCTTTAAGTCCAAAGATGAGTTCCGGGACTCCAAGTTGGAAATAAACTTCAAGGGTGAGTCTGGTGTTGATGCTGGAGGTGTTACCCGAGAATGGTACCAGGTTTTATCCAGACAAATGTTCAATCCAGATTATGCTTTGTTTTCCCCTGTTGCTTCCGACGAAACTACATTCCATCCTAATAGAACCTCGTATGTGAATCCAGAGCATTTGTCGTTTTTTAAGTTCATTGGCAGAGTCATTGGCAAAGCTATCTACGACAATTGCTACTTAGATTGTCACTTCTCGCGTGCAGTCTACAAACGTATCTTGGGCCGCCCAGTTTCGTTGAAAGACATGGAGACGCTAGATTTGGAGTACTTCAAGTCATTGATGTGGATGTTGGAAAACGACATAACTGATGTCATTACGGAGGACTTCTCGGTAGAAACAGACGACTACGGTGAACACAAGATTATTGACTTGATTCCCAATGGAAGAAACATTCCTGTCACGGAAGACAACAAACACGACTACGTGAAGAAGGTTGTAGAGTACAGATTGCAGACGTCCGTTGCAGAACAGATGGACAACTTTTTGATTGGATTCCATGAAATAATTCCTAAGGAACTTGTAGCCATCTTTGATGAACAGGAGTTGGAGTTGTTGATTTCGGGCTTACCTGACATTAGTGTTATCGACTGGCAGAGTCATTCTACGTACAGTAACTACTCTCCATCATCATTGCAAATACAATGGTTCTGGCGTGCTGTGAAGTCGTTTGATAACGAAGAAAGAGCCAAGTTGCTTCAGTTTGCTACTGGTACTTCTAAGGTTCCATTGAATGGTTTCAAGGAATTGAGTGGAGCTAATGGAACCTGTAAGTTCAGCATCCATAGAGATTATGGTCTGACAGACAGATTGCCGTCTTCTCATACTTGTTTCAACCAGATAGACTTGCCTGCTTACGAGACATATGAAACATTGAGAGGCTCGTTGTTGCTAGCCATTACCGAAGGTCATGAAGGATTTGGTTTAGCATAATTGTACACTAGATTGATATTAAAGTACAAATATAAAGTTTATGTATAAATAAATTCTCCTCGTAATTGAGAAATGTAGCAGCATAAGGAATCGAATTTTACAAGTAAGTTAGGATACAACTATTTGAATTTGAAGATAAAAAATAAGTATATTTGTATGATTAAGTGAATAAATATGAGAACTGAATGTATATCTATGAATCTGTATTCACATTGTGATGTATTCTAATTGAGCTCGTGGGCGACGTTTTCCAAGTCTTCGATAGAAGCCATGTGACTGACCAATGGGTAGTTCTTTGCATTTTGAATTTCAACCTCTTCGCTATATAAACCAGCGCCCTTGAGCATATCCACTGGCCTGAAGGTTTGTCTACCGTTCTTCTTGAAAACGTACTTCGTGACAGCAATGGTGTGCAATCTGTCGCCCTTTGTGACGAACTTGGACAAAATAAAGAGCCATTTTTCGTCCCAGGCAAAGATCCTACTCTTGATGTCGAATGCCTGGAAAGGCTTCAATTCTCTCTTGAACGAAGCTTGCACTGTAGCAATGGGAGCATATGGCATATTGGCCAACCCCCTACTCTTGAACTCACCGTCGAAGTTATCGTAGCAGTTCCAAAAGAGTTTCTGCAACACTCTCATCACCAACTTGGTCCTGGCAATGTCTAAGTCGAGAAAGTAGGTGGAATTGGACTTGTGCAAGTACATGTCGATTTCCAAGGGGGACACTCTGGATTTCAAGGTGACCCATTTGAAGAGATCGTCGGGTTGCGTGAAGCCAAAGGTGTTCAATCTCTTCTTGTGGAATGACCAAGTAGTAAGGACAAACAGACGTACTATATGGTAGTAGAAACGGATTATATATGAAAAGGGTAAGGTCTTGTAGGTAGACACCAAGAAGAGGGCGATAAACGCTTTGGTTGCGGTGGAGAGCATTGTAAATGGGGCAATGGCGAATGAACAAGAACAACTACAACGATACTAAGAAGATTTGCTATCCAAAAAAAGCCACTACCTATCGATCTACACTAGTGATAAATTATAGTGTGCTTGATAAGATCGGCTGAAAAAATGCTAACGCACGCCGGTTGAAATTTTCAACCGAGGATCAGAAAATGAGAATGAGGGTCAGTTACGAAAGATGGCCACGGCTGAAGTCAATGGCAACTACAAATGGTAGAGGACGAGGACTAGAATGGGTTGGAAATCCGAAGGTAATAAGAATTCTGGAAGCTGGCGCCAATCTAAGAGTTTATTATCACAATACATAAATTTGCAAGTGTAGCCACAGAAATAACTCCGATTAACCCGAGAACTATAGTATCCAAAGACCTGTTAACTCCAGGAATTGTCGGCACTGAAACGGGACAGTAAGGAGCTCCAAGAGGAAGCAATCGCAACGGCTGAACAAAGTGGACATCGAGTACTATCGGTTCCAGTTCCAATGGAAGGATCCAGTTCTATTCTGTACACTCTGCCATTGGACTTAGATCTGCGGTTCAACCAGTTCCAACGCTCGTACTCTCTCACAAAGAGGACGGCTGTAATCTCATTGTCCTCCTACTGATAAGAGAGGTACCCTTTGCTGTTGGTATCCAACTGTGCTTCGCTGCCCGGAATTAATTCTCCAACAGCGCCAGTTCTGCCGCGAATATACCTATGACGTCATGGTGACAGAGGGCCTCCCCAATATCGCATCTGATTAGCAAATGTGGTCACAGGTCTCGAGTCACGTGCGCAATTCTTGAGAGTTTGCTGAAAATTTCGGATTGTCTTTTTTCAGGATATCCGGAGCCGGCGAGCAGCTGCGGATTTCCACCGTCTATTCGTTGGGAGATTAGGACATCTTCTAGGGAAGGAATTCAAGGGGAAACATTCCGTTTCCAGCACGATCTGTTGGAAGTTGGAGTCGGGCTTTGACGGCTCCATCTTCAGGACAACCACAGCGAACAGAGCAAACTGCCGTGCCGAAGCCTTGCGGATTAATTCCTGTTATAGGTGGATCGTCCTGTGCGTGGAGCAGTAAGCGAATTTCTCTCGGTGGGCCAATTTCATCTCAGTACGAGCATACGGACGGGGCTTACAGCGCGATTATATTTCCGCCGACATCTTTCCAGAGGGTAGATTGAAGGGGCTGCTTTGCCACGAAGGACAGATCAGGCTGAGTACCCATATTCCAAAGTTGTGAGCAGTGGACAGCTATGGCCCATGCAAAGAGAGTGGTAGCGGATGAGGATTTGTGAAATAAAAATTAGTGAGAATTTGTGGATTCAGAACGATCGCTATTTAGGGAGAAATCGGTGAGGCTGAGACAGAGACTCTCGGACTGCCCAGAGTTTTCGACACGATAATAATGTCTTCTCTACTACCATCGTCCCATCGTTAGATTCAGATGTGTATATATGGCTGGCGAATCAGAGCCTGGAAGGCGGCCCTCCGTATCGAAGATGGTGTGTGTTATTTGCTCTGGTTACCAGATCCAGCCGTACCGCAAATTGGCAATTAATGCCTCGCCGATCCTCGCTGGATTAGTGCGGAGAAAGATTCGCGGTATTTGTCTCGGTGGGTAATCAATTTGTCGCTGGTCTCGGTAAATCTCGCTCGCTAGTCTGTCGCTATTATTAAGTAGGGACCTTGCTACACAGCTGGAGAAATCGAACATTGGAAGTTGTAGATGTCTGATGGAGTCTTGATACGTTTCCATTTGGTCGTTGTTAGCCTCGTGCCGTCGTCGTAATCGTAGTCGTAATTCTAGCTATTCTACTGTCGTCTACATTGTCTTGTCTAATCCGTATATTCATAACCTATTCCTTTTTGATTGCATGGAGGGCATAAGGACAGCCGTTGCGTTCGATGTGGTTGGTCATCCAATCGTCGACGTTCTTGAACTCTGCCTGGCACATTCTACATTTTCCCGAGACCTTCATCCGCTGGTCCTTCTTGGTTCCGTTGGGATACTGGAAGTGGATGGCCTTCAAATGGTTCTTGAAAGTGTCGCAGCGAGAAAAGATGCCGGTGTTGTGGCAGCAGTGGTCGGGGGCAGCGTTATCCTCGCTGGAGCCCGCCGTGCTCTTGAAGGGACATTTGAACTGGCCCTGGTCGCTGCCTATCTCCTTCCAGTGGCATTTGATGTGTCTGAATAGGTCGTTGGGCCGGGCAAAGCCACGGTTGCAATATTTACAGATATGGGGTCTCAGTGTGGGCTTCAAATGGGTAGATTTGTGGGTAGCGAGGTTGGAGAAATACAACTTGCACTCGGGACATTGTCTCTTCTTGCGGGGCTTCCAGTTCTTCTTTGTTGGCGGAGAGTCCAGTTCCGTTAGCACCTCGTCCGACTCCTCCTCCTCCTTGAGCGGTGGTGTCACCAGCTGAAAGGGCCGTGCGAGCTCAGCTATGGCCGCCGTGGAGGACTGCTTGAGAATGGGATCCGACGACGATCTCGTGCGGATGATGCTATCTATGGAAGACGTGGAGGAGTAGGGCGAGTTCACGGGACTGAGCAACCGTGACGACGATGTGGATGAAGTGTACGAGGGCAGAAGCTGTATGACGCTCCGGCCAGTGGTGCTGTTCTGGCTGTGGTTGTAGGCGTTGGTGGTGTTGTAGCTTGTCCCAGCGACAGAACTGGAGGGCGAGGGAAGAACCACGCTTCCACCGCGGTGCGGCTGGGGGTAGTAGGCCGATCTAGCGGGCGACACCTGGAGAGCAGGGAGAGCCATGGCCGTAGACGAGATCGGTGGAAGACTATACAAGGGGGCCGGGGCCTGTACTGGTGCTGTTGCGCTCTGGTAGCTGGGGATGTCCAACAGAAGCAGATGGATAGAGGGCAACTTTGTTTGCACGGAGTCGCGGGGACTGTGCTGGTTGGCTATAGCGTATGCATACAAGGTAGAGTTCATGATGGCATAAATAGGAATGTGAGATAAGTGTCAGCGAGTAAGCGTAGCAGACGTGGTATTGCTAGCAATGTAGGAGTATGTGATACTGCAATAGGATCTATCGACGTGGAGACTCTCGCACGGTTTCTCTATGGGTCCGGAAGATGTTTTGGCGGGCTCGCTAGATTTCGCTATGGGCTCGCGCGGTAGTCAAATTTCTGGCGGCTAGCGGGAGATTTCTGGCGCTAGAGTAGGGAGCCGGCACTAGCAAAGATTATCGAGTCGGGGGGACAGTGTTAAAATGTCGAGCAAGAGGCGTTCGTAGCTAAAGGGACGCCAGACGGTTGGTATGTTACAAAGGAGGTTCAAAATTACCAAACCAGACCACCGCTGCCAACCCCAGTTTTGCTCCGGATTGCCCAATATATATATATCATTCTGTGAATGTCGGCCGTTGACATATTTTTCTCAGCCGTATTTTGGTGATGCAAAATTCAACAACAATATTTAGAGTGGGCCTGCAGGTGCGCTCGAATATTTTTAGCTAGTGCTAGGACTTAAATTAAATCCGGACCTGTGGTACCGGGATGCCTAATGGTTAGTAATGGTCCCAATGTGGAGTTTCAGCCGTAGAGTCCTTCATCCGAAGCCGATGCCAGCCGTGCTGACCGTCCTTGTGTAGGCAAAAGCGGAAGTTGAGTCAGCTCGGTCTGCAGCGTCTGTCCGGGATTTGCTGACGAGATTTTCCTTTTGGTGAAAAGGTGGATTTCGAATTCCCACAGCGGCAGCGAGAAGTGAGCGTCAAACGAGAAAATGAGAAAATGAGCCAGACAGACGATGACAAATCAAGACAGCGAAACGGGCTCGCCGCTCTCGCACCGCACCAACACTCGCTCCTCAAGTCACTGCCGTCGACCAGCCTGGCCACCATCCATCGGAGCCTGGGTCTCGTCAAGAGCTGGACTTCTACCGCCACGGCCAAGACGCTGTGAAAAATCCCGACACCGCAGGTCTCTGTCTGGCCAGTGGGACAGAAAAAGGTCTGTGGGAAACGGCCCCCCCTGTCCGTAATAGGGGCTGGAAGGCTCGGACTCGGCCCCTGTGTTTTCGGGACGCAATCACCAGACCACGACAACAGTCGTGCTTCGGCCCAGCCATCGACCTCGATCAGGAATCGCCGATTTCGTGTCTCCACAGGCTGGCTGTTACTTCCGCCGCTTATTTCCTCTCGGCTGTAGAACTTCGGATAGCTAAAGGATCCGATAGATCCACTACCGCAGTGTGCAGGTGCGTCAATTTAGTTCGTAGCCGTTCGGTCGGCCATTTCGCAGCTACGCCGAAAAGACAGTCTGGCCATCGACCCTGTTTCAGCTGGTACTGGGAGAACAGCCTGGTGTGCACGGCAGCAATACTCGATACGGACATTGGCACACACACTGAGAGCAGGTCGGACGGTGGCCGGAAGTCGGGCCAGCTTCTGCTAGACGGAATTGAGAATTTCCAGCATGATAAGTCCGCTGCAGAATTAGCCGCCCTGGCAAAATTCGATTCTTCCAATTTTCGATTTTCGAATTTTCGCAGTAGACGCCATCTAACGGCTCACGCCAATTTAGGTTGGTACGATTTTTCACGCTCCTCTGGCCCCACCCATTCGTACATTCTCCACTTCTCGGCAGAGCGGTCTGGATGAGTCGGTCTGTTCTTCTATCCCTGACCTGGCACTGGTGCTGACCATTGCCGTGAATTGTCTCACGTGACCCAGCTTGGCTGTGTTCTCGAATGCTCGGGGTCCGTTAACACCGACTAGCGAGATGGTCGAACCCACTGGCTTCTTCATATACTGGCGCAGATCCTGCTACGGCAGATTTGACTGTGATTCACCGCTGGCATATTTATTCATTATATAGTGGCTACGATTGTAATTATGCTATGGAATATTAGTAGCAGAGCAACAGCTTGGAGGTAGAAATTGCGAGCAGATCGCCAGATCTAGCAGTAGAAATGGACTATTCTGAAGTAGAACAATGCCGACTTTGAAGACGTCGAGCGCAGTGCTGACTACGTATCGTGTAGTCCTATGCAGCCCATCCGGCATTATCCCTGAAACTGTTCAAAGACTAGCACCAGAGAGACTATACACTTCCAGCACACGAGCATATCTGCAACTAGGCCTTTCTGGATCTGACCTTGGAGCCTTCTTCGCCAGTGGCGACTCCAGAGGCAGAAGCACTGGTGGAAGTGGCAGAAGATTGAGCCGCCGTCTTCTTGGATCCCTTTGTCTTGTAGACCTTGATGTAGAAAGAAATAAAGAGCAATAAATAGGAGGTCAAGATCAAGTAGCCGTAGGCAGCAGCGAGTTCCGAGCCGTAACAGTCGCCGACGTGGGGCAACCATTTGAAGTATCTAAAAGCGTAATGGGTGTAGGTGGCAAAATAGACAAACACCAAGTCGATCAAGAACTGGATGATCTGGAATCTGGTGACCCATTCCTTCCACCAGACCTTGATGCCTCTGGCGGAAAGGAAGTAGTACCAATACATGACGACGTGGACTGCCAAGTTCAAGGTGATAGGCACCCATTCGACGGAGGTCGAGCCCGTCAACTGGGTGTAGCACAACAAGGCAGTAGCACCGTGGTGGTAGGTGTGGAGGAACAACAACTTCTTCTTCTTCAACACCAAGAACACAGTGTCGATCAACTCCACGTACTTGGTCAAATAGTTCAAGTAGTACAACGTCACCAACTTGGGGGCGAACGCCTGAACGTCGCAGATGGCGTAAAAGAGGCCGTGGTAGTACAAGATGGGAACCAACTGCTCGATAGCCAAGAGCAACAACACCAACGAAGCTACGGTCAAGAACACATTGTGCAACTGGAACAAAAAGTTCAACTTGAGCGCAGGCACTTTCAAGGTAGCCAACAACCAACGACCACCAAAGATGACGATGTAGTAGACAATGATGATCAGGATGGCGTGCCAGCCGTTGGCGAGAAACGTCTTGTGGTGCACGAACTCAAACTCCTCGGCCGGATAGCCAATGACAGCCTCGAAGGCAGTTGAGAAAATGGGCCAGAGATGCAATCCAAACGGACGTTCCACACTGGGAGTGGAAACTTCGACAAAGGAGAAGAACGACATTCTCGCTGGCAGAACGGGAGTATGAAAGGAAACAGAAATAAAACAAGTATATAGATATAAATAGTATAAGTAAATATATAAATATGAATATATACGTGTGAGTTTATGAAATGTCAAATGTCACTGAAATATTTATATGTTTCAGTGCAAAAGTCGCATCTTGATTTTCATTTTTCCTGTGGAATCAACGACAATTGGACGCGTAATGCATATAAATCTGTCCTGTGGGTAACGCGGTTTATGGCGATTTAACTGCCGATTACAATTATTAACTATGAGAGATCAGTTTTGCCTGTATTGTCTTGATCACATGAGAGCTATTGCGGCTGCGAGTAGGTGCCGCAATTAATTGATATGGTTGGATACAAAAGAGAACAATAGCAATCACAAAACGATACCATACTGTATACTGAAGTAGAACAATACATTTCAATGTCTGTAAACCAATGAACATGAAACCGAGGAATGGTAGACATGCTGACTCTCCTATATTGATCTACTTGGGAGTGGAACATTCGATACCAGAACGCTTTTGCCGATCGGAATTCTAATATCCAGTAACATCAATAGTATCTATCAATACTTCTCTCGTTTTCTTCTACATCCCCTTAACCAAACATTGTATTGCTAGCATTATATACATAGTCTTTTATGCGGTCCGTGGCTTCAAGTTCAAGAAGTCAATGGACACAATGATGTCGTAGCCATTCTCTTCGCAGGCAAACAACGCTTCGTGCTCGTTGGAATGGAGGAACCGGATATTGTCACCCACCAACGCTCTCAACAACTTGGTGGTATTCAAGTCTCTGATTTCTATGAAGCCAGGCTCAAACGACAACAAGTATGGGAAGAACAACGCTACGTTCTGTGGATTGCCTTCCCAGTAGATGTCCCAGTAATGATTGGTTCTCCAGCCGTTCTTGTTGATCAAGAAAACAAACTCAGCGTAACACAACAAGAAGTCGCTTCTGCCCAATCTGTGGATAGCCAACGGCGTTACTGTTTCTCTTTGAATAGCGAAATCTAATGAAGGATCAGCTTCGTCGAGAATCGACTCCTTCATGCCCTTCTCCAAGGACAAACTCTCAAAACCTTTGGTACAACCAACACAGAGCATAGTCTTCAAGAACGAAATCGATATAGGATCAGACGAAAAAGTCACTTCCTGAATATCGTACTTCTTATTCTTATTTCTCTGGTTGTTCTTGTCAAACGGATTGGCAGGTTCAAAGATGCTGATGGAATGTGTGCCACCCGTCTTTGCAGCACAAACTAACAATCTTCCGTCACAAATACCAATTTTGAAGAACGAAACATGGTTCAATATCATCTTCCCAGATTTGGTATTCTTCTGGTGATCTAAAGAATCAGTACACGACAAGTCAAACTCGTACAAAGTTTTGTCACTCAAAATCAAGATCTTGGAGTATTCCACTACAACCTCAATTTGAGTAACGTACATCTTACTGATAACTAACGTTGGATCTGAGCAGATCTTTTCGTTAGAACTTGCACTGATGGAACGTACAGTAGATACCCATGCACCAGAATCTGTACCATACAACAACTTCTTTCCACCATAACATGGAACAGCACAGTTGATTTTATTGTTGCCATGGAACCTTCTTGTTTCATATTTGGACAACGAGAACAAGTCGTTTTCTTCTATGAGTTTCTTCTGCTGGTTGTAGATCTGTTGCAAAACTTGGTTCTGAACAGACAATTCATCTGCAAACAACGTAGCATGGACTTGGTTACTGCCCAATCCCAAAATATTCAATTGGAACTTATTTGTAGAATTGGAATTCAAAGTAGTACCAATATATGTAGTGCTTTCTGCCCTATTCTTCAAACCAGTATCGGATATAACAGATCCTCTGTATCTATGACTTATCAACGATCTAATGGTAGGCACATCATAGCCACTGTTTGCGTACAATAAGGGGAGATAGAGAGGTTTCTCAAACACCTTATGCTGTTCTCTCTTGTTCTGTATCTTGTGTTTTACTAATAAAAGCGCATGCTCGAAAAGATACAAGTCGATCTTCTCATTGTCTCTTTTTCTGCTCAAAGTAACCTGATAGATAATCCGGTGGTTGTAGGACAATTTAAAGTTGTACTTTGTTTCCAACGTCTGTTTGCCTAACAATCTATGCAACACCATGATCTTGTGTCTGTCAGTGCTTTCACCAGTCTGTATGTTGATCTTTATCAAAACCTTCTCGATCTCTTCTTTCGCCTTGACAAGACTCTTATAATCCGGTGACTCGGGCTTCGTATTCTTCAATATTCCACCCAATAACAACTGATATCTGGCAGGTCTCTGAACACCTTTGATTAAGAAAGAAGACAAATCCTGTTTTCTGGACTCCGGCTTCTTCTCTATCGCATCCAAAAAGCGCGCGTATCTCATATTCACCTGCTGCTGCCTCTCGTGTTCGAAACTGGCAAATACCTTATTACCAGAATACCTAATAAATGGCTCAAAGTTGCCGACATAGTCTAAGAACACATCTGCCAATGTCTCAATAACAGGCTTCTGCTGTTGTTGACGTCTGGTGAAAGCTTCACTCATACTTTTAGCCAATCTCAAGAGGTCACCAACTCCTCCAAAAACTGTGTGGATAAATGTTTCTCGCTGGTTTTCAGGTATGATGTTGTTGGCAGGGTTTCGCAATGGCATGATATAGAAATCAGTCATGAATTCTAAGTCCTTGACATAGTCTCTTTCAGTATAGATAAACTCATAGATTAACTCCTGTCTCATCTTCTCTTGCTTGTCCAATTTGTCCAAAATCGATTGCGGAACAGTTTCGTGCCACAACGTTTTGGTTTCTTCCTTTTCATGCAAAGACAATCTAGAAACGGCTCTCTTCAATCCACCTTGTGGCTTCATGTTGAGACGTGCTTGCTGTTCCAATCTGCGGGGACAGGCGATACTGTAACACAACCTGTTTCTTGTGCAAGTAGGCGAGTAGCAGTCCGTCAAGATAGTGAAAACACCATTTACACCAGTTTGTTCAGAAGCAGAAGCTTCTTTAGTGTTCGGTTTAACAATTGTACTGCTTTCTCTAAGAACGTCAGAACTAGGCATTAAGGGAGAAATGGATGGCTGCTGTTGGTGGAATGCCTGGTCCAGCAATCCATACTGCAACTGATGGTTGTTATCTACTACAAACGAGCCGTGTTTCGAGTTGTTGGCACTGTTACTGTTTCCCTCATCATGATAGAACTCTACGTCACTGTAAATGTGACTGAAGGCGTACACTTCGTGGACAGAGTCTCTCAATCTGTGGTTATAAGTAACATCATGAAAGAATTTCTGTGCGTCCAACGATCTTCCCAACAATAACGCCAAGTTACGGTCACTGGTGCGGATGATTCTACATATGATATCCACCGACATTTTTCCAGTAAAAGTGTCGTGATACTCCAAGCCATCTTTGGTGTTTATGGTCACAATAATGGCTTCCTTAAACATCTTAGCTACCTCCGACAAAAGAGCAGGATACACCGTAGAATTGTATGGCAAGGGTTGCATAACTGCAGTTTTCGACGATGCTCCTGTAGAAGTCCTATCCAACTTGTTATTGGCTAGGGTATTGTTGGTAAGCGAAGAAGACGAATTGAACTTTTTGGTTGACAATGAAGACAATTTCGAAATCGAAGTGAACGATCCGGATTTTTTCGACAAGGAAAACGTGTGATGAAGCGACGCTGAGGAACTTCCACTACTAGACAATGGCCTCTGATTAGTAGGAGGTTGTGGCTGTTGTTGATGAGAAGTGTTGGGGCCACGAAGTTGGGGCACTTGTCCGTATTTAAGAGACGACGACGACAACGACTTCGTTCTAGATTCGCTGAATCCAGACTGCGGTTGACCAGGACTTGAAAAGGACAGATATTGAGGCATGCTAGGTGATGAGACAATTCTTCTCGCTCCACCTCCATCGCTCATAATTGGAGGGAGATTGCTGGAAGGAGCTTTGCGAAGAGGTCTACGGTGTTGAGGCTGCAGTGGAGACAGCTGCTGTTGTTCTATTCCAAAGCCAGCCCCCGGAATAGGAGGAGCTGCTACGGAACCAGGAATGGGACCGCCTACTGTGCCAGAATTGGAACCAGGGATACCCACTGAACCAGTATTGGGACCAGAACCATATGAGTTGATGTTATTGGAAGGTGCATAGCTTGTAGAGTTGTTGTAATTGATACTATTGGAGTTCATAGAATTCATCCCAGAGTTGCTAGAGCCCATGCCAGAATTCAAAATATTATTGGGGAGGCCATTTCCCACGGGATAAGGGGGGTTTTCGTTTTGAATTTTGTTCTGATTCTGGTAACGAGGATCCATCGTAGAGTTTGAAGCACCTCTAGCAAATGCTGGTTGGTTCGACTGCTGCTCGTATGTCAACGACAGAGCTGAACCGCCAGCATTGTAGTATTTTGGGCTCATGAATGGAGTTGTTTGCGCTCCGTTAGAATTTTGTGCTTGTGACGAAAACTCGGTAACCGGATAGACAGGTCCAGAGGGCACTCTTTGTATTCTTGAATGAGAATCCTGTTTCGGAAGCTTTTGCCGAGAATACGATTGTGGAGCTTGTTGTTGATGTTCAGAAACTTGTTGCGCAACTTGTGGATGATGCTGAGGAACAGGTTGATAGTGTTGTTGCTGGTGTGGGACGGATGGTTGACTCTGATGACTCTGATGACTTTGAAAACTCTGATAGCTCTGAATAGATTGTTGACTCTGCTGATGTTGGATTGATTGATTGCTCTGTGGATGAGGAATTGGCTGTTGGCTCTGTTGGCTCTGTTGGCTCTGCTGATGCTGAAGAGGTTGTTGGTTGTGTTGCTGACTCTGCTGATTTTGCTGTCTAGATCTGGGATCTTGACCTCTGGGCCCTGGTTGTTGCGGAGGTCTAGACTGTTGTGGTTGTTGCGGTGAGTGTTGTTGTTGTTCCTGTTGGATGTCTATGAATGCCTGGGGCAACAAGTGGGCGGGGATGTTGACCGCCTGGTGATGGCTCCTGGGATGGTTGAAGTTGGAAGACATGGCAGGGGTGTAAATTTTACGAACTGATAGCGAGGATTGGCTATGTGAGGAATGACGAAACCAAAAATAGCTAGCTAAGCTTTCGGAATAATAATAATAATAATATAGTGTGGAAAAACAAAAAGAGTCGGTGCGAGTGGAAGAGGCACCAGTAGAGAGAACAAATAGCGGTAGTAGACAAAGGACGGTACTAGCTGTATTGGCAGCAGTAATAAAACTTTTGTAGGATGTCGTTGTGCTGGTGCAACACTATTGTTGTAAATCAATCGTGGTAATCCAAATTTTCAGATTGTGCTGAATACTGAATCAATTCTGATGTGTCTGCTGTGGGAACGGATGCTAGATGGCTGTCGGAGGCCACGGTGGTTGCAGTGGTCCTCTGGATCAGACAATAGCAGTACCCAAGAGAGATTGGAGAGTGGCAAACACGGAAGAAAAGAGCTCGACGGTTGAAATTCGGAAGAAGCCAAAACTAATTCAAGTTCAAATCCAAATCCAGCCCGAATTCTGGTGCAAATCTCAAGTTTGGATTCACAACGAGAATGGCAGACAGAAATAGATTCTGTAGCGAAAAACGAGAGGGAGTTTCGGAGCGGTGGGGAGAATTTGTGAGACTGGGACTACCACAAAATTGCGGGTAACCTACGGACATTTAGGGAGAGACGGCGAGAGTAGGGGGAGAAGAGAGAAGTAGAGCAGTGGACTGCTGGTGGGTGTTCCGGCTGGTGTACGCCAGAGAGATGTAGTTTGGTCTCGTATATATTCCTGGCATGGTCTATCTACTGTAGATCGTCCTCACACCATTGAGACAGTGATGGCTCGATTGCCCAGCAATGTTTAAGCTCCAGTGAGGCTTACTGGTTCTCCCAGGCACTTTCCTCTCTATTCGGCTATGTCCCTACACAGAGCGATGGAGGCAGGGATTGGCGTCATAGAAATGATACAGTCTACGATCTAAGGCGGAACCACTCGGTCTGTGGGATCCAATTACATATGCCCAATGGAAGAGCATGTTCATATTGTACAGCCAGCGACAACGTCAATGGCGAGCAATCTGCTTGTCGCTAGTGGAAATATGATGGTCGAAATCGCAGTGTACGGTAGCATTTGTTACCGAGATTTATCGCCACTGTTGGATTTCTCGCTATTGTGGTCCTGTGCGGATTCTTCCCCCAAACTGCTTTGAAACTGTCGTTCTAGCGACACTATCCAATTACACATTGGGAGAAGGTAGTTGATGGTCCATGGTTCATTGCTATAGTGTCGTGCTTCGACTTTTCAGGCTGCCCAGGTAGCGGTCCTTGTTCGCCGCACGGCGTTGTTAACTCCACAACCTGAACCCCTCAGCCAACAACAGGCTGCTCTAATCTCTAATCTCTAATCTCTAAAATACTTCTATTCTGAAACGAGATGGCATATGGTTTTACTCACAATAGTAAATGGCGTATAGCAGTAGAATCCAATTATCCAATTGCCCTGGGCACCACCCGAGCTTTGTGTCGTCCGCAATCGACCTCGACAATGAAACTTCCACCTCGGCAACAATGATCTTCGTATTTGTATTAAGCCTATATTAGTGAGAATTTCCCAATCTGTACGTCTCTACAGTGACGATATAGGCAATCAATAAATTGAAAACCCACACACTCAATGGTTGGGTCTGCATATCTAAGGCTAGTTATGTTCTTGCATCTATTAGTTGCATAATTGTCTGTTTATATCGGGTTTTGTTTCAATAAACCGTATTCTTCAATTTCATTAAAATTCATTAGATACCATCAGCTTGTCGCAGTTCGACCCCTACTTTTGCCAAACGAATGCGCTGAAAACTGGACAAACTCACAAAGAGGCATCTCCGCCCACTAAGCACCATTCCCGTCTTTCTTAAACCATCCCAACACTAGAGGCGAAGAGTATCAACCAAGATTAGTAAATGTGCGCTACCATGCAAAAGAATTCCACCTGTGCATGAAGAGTTTCGAGAATGTGAATTTCGAAATCGTTTCACTTTGAACAGCAAGTTGCAATTGTTGAAGCCGGATAGGCAGCAGAGCACCGATTGACGTAAGGCACCGTAGTCATCTGGAAACCGAAGCCATCTTGCTGGATCCGAATTTGGATCTCTTGATGTCACACGATAGTTCGTTAGAAATATAGATGCGAAATATGGAGAATGGAGGAACGATAAATATTTAGATTTATGGTACTGAACTCCCAAAAAATATAAGATACAGAAGAGATTTAACTTGATAAGTATCTTGTCTGATATTCTTATAATGATAGTATATATGAGCTCTTCGCTACTCTACCATGTCTTTCACTACCTTATCTCTATACATTTTGAACATTTCTCGCTAGTCTGCCATAGTCCACCGCGGTGCGGCTCATCTTCTCAGATCTGATCCGATTGCCTGCAGGCAGTCCACTCGCTATTGACTCTTGTGATAACACTACTTTAATCTACTATGGCTCAATTACGAAAAACGAACTTCTCTCCTTAGTTTTGGAACACAAATCCCCAGACTTCAATAAGATTCTCTCCGCAAGTACACCATGGGAAACACGCCGTCGGCGCCCAAGATCACCGCTCAAGATCGGGCCATTTTTCAGCTCAAACAGCAGAGAGACAAACTCAAAGATTACCAGAAGAAATTGACCTTTGTGATTGAGAAACAGACGAATCTTGCACGCGAGGCTGTCAAAAAAGGCCAGAACGACAGAGCCAAGTTCTACTTGAGACTGAAGAAACAACAGGAGACCACTATTGTGAAGACCTGTGAACAATTAGACAATCTAGAGGGACTAATTGGCACCATAGAGTTCAAGTTGATCGAGAAAGATGTCATATACGGATTGGAGCAGGGAAACCTGGTGTTGAAGAAACTCAATAACGAGATGAAGATCGACAAGATCGACAAGATCTTGGACGATTTGGAAGACGAACGAATTAAAGTAGACGAAGTATCGGATGTCTTGGGCATGGGCAGTGGCTTAAGTAAGCTGGAAGAGTTCGAAGTTGACGAAGAGTTTGAAAAGCTTGAACAAGAAGTCAATGGTGTAGAACAGAAGAATGATAAGCAACAGGTTCCTGCGCTTCCTGAAGTGCCCAAAGTGGACATATTGCCAGAAGTTCCTAAATCGAAGATTGAGGAACATGTGCCTACTAAAGTGCTAGCCAACGAACCAATAGCAAGCTAGAATATGTTACTTGATAATAGCCCTGAGGATACACTACTTGACCTAGGGACCTAGTTTTTAATGCCTACAATCATTCACTCATACATCATGGGACATCCTAATAGAATATATAATATATACAAATGCATTAATATCTCGTATGACAACTGTATCGTTCGCTATAAGAACAGTTCTAATTCAGTTTCAATAATGACATAGATTCATATCGTTCAGATCTTTAATCTTGAGGCTATTAACTAATCAAGCCATTCTAAAAATTCTGGGGTAAAGTAACTGATGATCAATCTGGCACCAGCTCTCAAGAACCCCTGGTGCGCTTCAAAGGCAATTCCCTTCAAGTCGACAATTCCCTTTTCGGCAGCAGCATGCAACATGGCATATTCTCCACTGACATGATAGGCACAGATTGGATAGTCGTGGCACAATCTGGCAGCGTCACTAACGATGTCTAGATAGAAAGTTGAAGGTTTGACGATGACAGCATCGGCACCTTCTTCCATATCTCTCAAAAGAGCTCTACGGGCCAATCCTGAACCACCGGGAGGTAACTGGTAAGACTTTCTATCACCGTGGCTAGGAGCAGATCCAGCAGCATCCCTGAATGGGCCATACAAGTTACCAGAGAATTTGGCGGCGTAGGACATCACAAGACACTTGTGGGCCAAGCCAGCGTTGATGAGACCAACTTTGATATCTTTTATTCTACCATCCACCATATCTGATGGAGCTACACAGTTGGCACCAGCTTTGGCGTAGTTGACTGCTACAGCACCGATTCTCAAGGCCGAAGTCTCTCTGTTCAACGAACCATCTTCGTATAACACCCCGCAATGGCCATGGCTCGTATATTCGCACAAACAGACGTCACACATCACATACAAGTCTGGGAAGTTTTTCTTCAATGCTCTGATACTGGAAATCACTGGGCCCTCTGGATCGTCAGCTGCGGTTCCTACTTCGTCTTTGACTCCTTCGTTCAAGGGAACACCGAACAAGATGACAGCACGAAGTCCTTTTTCGACCAAAGTTCCGACATACGGAATCAACTTGTTAAGCCCGTACCTCTTGATGTTGGGCAAAGCGGGAATTTCAGTCTCTTCGTCTGGCTGGTCGGATACGAATAACGGGAAGATGAACATGTTCTTGGTCAACTGTCTTTCCTGCTGCCATTCTCTAGCAAGAGGATGGTTGTAGCCTCCTTGGAGGACTGAGCCGATTCTGGTTCCAGTTTCAGGGAGATATTCTGCGGTGTGTACCATGATTACAGTGATGGTTTTGTAGAATTTTGTGGGTTATTGGTGAGATTGTAGTGTCGGAAGAAAAGGTTCATAATCGGAGTTGGATTTTTCAGCCTATTTGAATGACAAATCTGGACGCAATGTATTGCCGCATTGGGTGCGAAAATACATGAAGATAATGAGTATATAATTACCATCAAAAATTAGACTAACAGTAATAGAACACATCTCGTAATTTAGATGTGTTTCGAGTATGTATATCACATCTATCTACATTACCATAATTAAATAATGTGTATTACGATTATAAATAGAATAATTCAGACGGTTGCCAAACATAATTTCCGTCTTAACCTAGATCAGCTTCTTGTGCTCTTCTTCCTCGTCCTTCTCGTTCAATTGTCTGCCGTCGTAGAAATACTGCTGGCCCACCAAGACTGAGTTCAACGTAAGCGAGGTCAAGTAGCCTCCCAACAACACCCAGTCGCCGAATGCAGCCTTATTTCTCTTAGACTTGGCACTCAAGTCCTGAATGCTAGTGTAGACTCTAATCAACGATCCGGCTACATTGGCATGGAGGGTGACACTGGACAAGTGTGCAGTCGTCTTCAAGTGGTTGTTCTGTCTAATCTGTGGCAACTTGGAAATGATGGAAATCGGAATGTTCAATATTTGCAATAATGAGATCAAGCCGCTTGGAGCCAACTTCGTCAAGAAGATCAGAGTTCCCAAGATCCAGGCCACAGGCTCAGCCAACTCTCTGCCGACGATTTCTGCTGATTGCTTCCAGGTCTTGTCCAGTAAGTCTGGAATTGCACCAGAGGCAATGGAGCGGTAGTACTTGATCAACAAGATGATGACTACGTTCTGTAAGCCGAGCAATAGGCTCTCGCCGTAGTTCAAGAACAGATTGTTGTTCTGGGAGTTGAACACGACGTGTATCAAGTAGTTGAACGATTCGATTGTGTAAGTCTCCAACGACAACCCGTTGACCACCTTGATCTTGTTTTCCAACAACAGCGGGTTGAGAATCTTTCTGATCTGGGGAATTCTGATAACTGAAGACACTCCCACCGTCAACAACGACAAGAGCAAGGCAACTACCTTAGCATAGCCAATGGCACTCATCTGCTTGAGGGCCATTTGCAAGATGATCTTATTGGACACATCGGGGTTGAACAACAACTTAATGAGCATAATCACTGGAGGAGCCATTTTGTATTATTGCTTAGGTACTATGGAAATGGGCTAGGTGTATTTCAATCCAACTTGTTTACTGTAGAAGAAGAAAGATGAAAATTAAGTGTCACACTCTTTATAATTGTAGCTCACTTCCTATTGCAAGGTACTTATACACACGGCCAAAACAGTCGGCTCGAGTTGTGAAATAGTACAAGAGTGGAGTCAGCTCACTGGCAAAATTCATTTTCAGTACTGCGACTGGTAAAAAAACCATGTGCATTTTTTAACTCGCCAAAGTACCTTGGTCAAAATTGTGTGTACCCCAACTTTTGACGTATTATGTCTGTTTTGGGAAATGCGTTGTGTGGGGCAAAAATGGTGCCATGGTCTTAGAATTAGATCTTCTAATGTGTTTGTTCATATCTACTCGGCTCCATACGATCTCTTCTGTTACATACCGATTCTATCAGGGGTCAATTCTCTTTCTCTTCTACTTGCTATCAAATCCGTGACAATCTACAATTGCTTCTATTTTTTACTGTACATGCATGTTTAGTTCTGCTTCACCTGTACTATGTACATAGAACTACTAATACCTATACACCATACTATATATGAACTATGCTATTACATATTCTCTCCTAATGTATCTTCTTACTTTTACTGATCTTGTTGATCTTGCTTTTTAACTTGTCTTCCGCATCTTCAATGTACTTCAAGTTGTCCAAATGCAAGTTCAACAATTTGACAATCTCTTCGATAGGGTTTTCCTCGTCATTGCGGCGCTTGTTCTCAGACCCGCTTCCACTTTGGGATCCCTTTCCAGGTGCTGGAAGAGCAAACTCGTTTATCGAGTTTTTGGTGAAAACTTCGCTGACAGCGTTGATTTCGCTGATTAACGTTGTCAAATTGTCGCCCAAGTTGTCAAGTCTCTCGTCCAATAATTCAGCTGCATGGTATGCCTTTTCTCTCAACTTGTCGGTGACACTTAGGGTATTACTATCTCCACTGTTACCAGCTGATGAGCTACCATCACCAGCGCCAGATCCAGGCCCATTAGCATCGGTGGATTGATTGGTGATGCTATTGCTGTTGGAATTCAACTCTATGTTGTTCAACAAGATATCAGCCTGTTGCTCGTAGTTATCTAACACCTTTTCTAACTCATTTTGCTGGCTCTCTACAAACATCAAATGTTGATCAATCTTGCTCTGTAATGCCTCAGCTTCAATCGAGTCCTGGTTCAATCTTAAGATCTGGTCTCCACTTTCTACCAACTGCTGGTCCCATTCTCTCACCTTGTCGGTGTATGTGTTGAAAATCTTGGATGTTCCAGCTAACTGTTTAGACCACTTTATGATAAGTTCGTCAAGAGTTTTGTTCTCAATCGATACTTCCACGGGCTGAATTTTGGTGGGCTTTAGACTTGGGTCAATTATAGTGGTAGCTGTGGTAGAAGTAGCAGTACTACCTGTAACTTCAGTCCTTTTAGCATCAGAAGTTTCCTCTGGCTTTTTGGCACCAATGCTGAATCCTCCACTAGAAGGTCCAGGCGTTGCAGGAGTAGTATCCTTCTTTCCTTCATCTTTTTTAGCTCCAAAAGAAAAACCTCCAGTTGTTGGTTTGTCAGTTGTCTTGTCGTCATCTTTCTTCGCGCCAAAAGAGAAACCTGAAGAAACAGCAGACTTCGAATCGTCTTTTTTGGGGCCTAGCGAAAATCCAGAGGCGGTAGGCTCGTCATCTTTATTCTCGTTGTCCCTTTTGACACCAAAAGTAAATCCTCCTAAACCTGGCTTGTCGTCTTTCTTAGTTTCGTCCTTTTTGGCTCCAAAAGAAAATTTACCTGGAGCAGAAGAAGCATTCCCACCAAACAAACTTCCAGAAACAGCAGCTGGACTGTTATCTTTCTTCTCCGAAAGTTTGGTACCTAACGAGAATCCGCTAGAAGCTGCGGAACCAGAACTTCCGCCAAACAACCCACTCGCGATGGGCTTTTCTTCTTTCTTTTCTTCAGTTTTAGATCCAAAAGACAAACCACTAGTTGCAGCAGGTGCAGAAGAGGTAGTAGAACCAAATAGTCCTCCAGATGCTGGAGTGTCGTCTTTCTTTCCTTCGTCTTTCTTAGCACCAAAGGAGAAGTCTCCACTGGAAGAAGAGGAAGGAGCACTTCCGCCAAATAAACCACCAGGAGCTGGTGTAGACTTGGCAGCACCACCAAAAGCAAATGATGGTTTTGAGGTTTCTGAATCCTTCTTAGTATCAGTTATAGTTGAAGTTCCCAAAGCGAGTTTCGGAATACTAGATTCACTGTTGTTTAAGGAAGATCCAAACGATAACGCAGGTTTGTCTGAAGAATCTGTTTTAGGAGCTCCAAAACTGAAGGATGGCTTTTCGCCTTCTGCGGCCATTGAATTGGCAGCAAAAGTCGTGGATCCGGCACCCAATTGAGGTGTAGTAGAACCCGAGAATAGAGAGTTTGTAGTCTTGTTATCTTCTGGTTTCTGGCCAAAACTAAAGCCAGTAGTTCCTGTAGAAGCTGATTTTGAACCGAACGGGCCAGAGTCTGCTGCTGGGGCAAGTGTACCAAAAGCCGCAGGTTTATCGTCCTTCTTACCAAACAAAGCTCCGGAAGGAGCTGGAATTGTGGACGTATTACTGTTGGTAGATCCAAAGAGATTTCCACCAGCTGGAGCTGCATTAGAAGTCTGTCCAAATGGAGTAGAATTGCCACTAGTAGCGGATCCAAACAAACCACCAGAAGTAGCAGCAGGGTTGGCATTAGAAGAAGCTCCAAAAGCTCCAGTAGCTCCAGAACCAGAAGCTCCAAAGGCAGATCCTGAGGTTCCGAATGCTGGTGTGGTAGCATTGTTAGTGTTGAGGGAACCAAAAACCAGAGGTTTGGAGGAGTTTCCAGAGCCAAAACTAAAGGCTGGAGATTTGGAAGCATCGCCAGAAGCACCAGCACCAGCACCAGCACCAGCAGGAGCACCAGCAGGAGCACCGAACGAAAATGCTGGTTTTTGCGCTTCGCCAGTAGTGTTGGACGTGGAAGCACCTCCGAAATTAAAAGCAGGTTTATTTGAGTCGTTATTGGAACCGAACATGTCTATAAGAATATGATGTGTTTGTATGAATACTTAATGAACAATGAATAAATGTAGGAAATAAATGGCAAGAATGTATATTCGAACTGATAATAGACAAACTGTAGTGAATCAATCGTGGAATGAATCAAGCAATTGAGGGACTAACAGAATAATCACTGACAATGTTTACAGTCTGGGTGCAGTTGAAGACTTTGAATCAAGTATAGGACCTACAGTGCGAATAAGCTGAAGTACTTTCCACTGGAAGTGCTGTGTCTGTAGGATACACGTGAACTACAATCGAAAGATTGGTGTTCTTTTAATGTGCTTAATACAAAGATGAAGAAATAGGTTTATTTTCATTTTCTGATGCACTTTTTTTTACTGCGACAGAATTCTGAACGGTACAGTACAAGAGTTTTAACTATGGATCAATTAAGTGAAAGAAGAGTGATGATACTCTAATTTCAAGAAATCTATTACGCATAATACCATACTTGGATTGAAGTGCTTACTTAGTTTATAACAATTCAAAATCTGTCATTGATGGATATTGTATGCCAACAATGTTTCTCACAGCCCTAACTCTACTAAAGCGAATAAAGTAAAATTTGACCACCGCTATAATCATCTGAATTCATAATTGCTTCATCGAATTCGGATTCAGTATGGAGATGAACTCAATTGAGTATTTCATATATTGTGGATGCGTAAAAGGAAAATTCTTACAATTCAAAACTCATCAATTTGCAAACTTCAATTATAGATCTACATTCATTTCTCTACTTATATATTAAGTCATATAGATTACTTCTTGGTACCTTGAGCGGCAACAGCAGCAGCACCGGCAGCAGCAGCTTCTGGGTCCAAGTAGTAGGCTGGCTTGGTTGGCTGCAACTTTTCATCTAACTCGTATACCAATGGGATACCAGTTGGGATGTTCAATCCAGCGATTTCTTCGTCGGAAATCTTGTCCAAGTGCTTGACTAAGGCTCTCAACGAGTTACCGTGGGCAGCAATCAAGACAGTCTTGCCGTCCAATAAATCAGCGGCGATTTCGTCTTGCCAGTATGGCAACAATCTGTCAATGACCAAAGCTAAGGATTCGGTCTTTGGCAAGACAGCTGGATCGATTTCCTTGTACCTGATATCACCAAATTGCGAGAACTCGGATTCGTCTTCAATTGGTGGAGGTGGAACATCGAAAGATCTTCTCCAGGTCTGGAACTGTTCCTTACCGTAGGTTTCCAAGGTCTGGGCCTTGTCCTTGCCCTGTAAAGCACCATAGTGTCTTTCATTCAATCTCCACGATCTCTTGACAGGGATGTATAATTGGTCAGCAGACGAAAGAGCAATGTTGGCAGTCTGGATGGCTCTGGACAACTTGGATGTGTACAAGATGTCGGAAACAATGCCAGCTTCTTTCAACAATTCACCGGCTCTCTTGGCTTCCTTCTCACCAGTCTCAGACAAACGAACATCCACCCATCCTGTGAACAAATTCTTTTCGTTCCATTCGGATTGACCGTGTCTGACTAAAACTAACTTAGGCATTGTAGTGATTGTATATTGTAATTGGCTAACAATTGAGGAAAAAGAAGAATTGGAAAAGTGAAAAACATTAAATCATCCTATTACTGTGGTGGAAATTGTCGAGTCCCACCCTCGTTTCTCCCGGAACTGAGGAAGTGTGCGCATCACCAGAGGAAATTCGGGACTTCGGACTTCTCTGGGTCGACGCACGTGATAATAGATAATAGTTGGATAGTGGTATGATGGTAGGGAGGATAAGTATATGGTGCTGGTGTTTATGAGTATTGTTCTGTCTGGTGATGATTCTGGCTATCGTATTCTTGATGAAGCCAGTACTGTTATTCGGTGCTTTTCGGAGGTCAATTGCTGAATCGTGTAATCCTACTGTGGAATTTCTCACTATCATCCAATTCACTCTACCACACCACATTTTTCAGTCATATACTATCAAAATTCTTTGCAACCTCATGTAGCGAGGGTTCATAACCATCAGAACCCTATAAACTCCCTAGCGTATTCAAACATCAAGTACTTTTATGTCTATTACCATTTCTATATATCTCTTTCACATCTACTCTTCTCCTCGTATTGTGTACCAGCTTCCACTTCTCCATGGTGTGTGCAGTTCTCCGGGCAGTTTGCAACCTCTCATTCTTATGGGCTAACCCAGTCTCCACCCGTCATCTGAGTCAAGATTCAATCTAGTAGATCGCATCGTCATACCAGGAGAGTCTGTGGCGCCATACATGACAATTACAAAATGAACTATATGAACTATATACCCGATGACTATTCTAGTTGCTGTGGAATAAGTGTCGGTTTTATGTTAGCTGGATGCAGTAGTTATGTCTGGTCTGTATTCTTGAATAAGTGTTTCGATATTTCGAATCTTAGCATGGCTTGAATAATGTTTGGTGCTTCGTCGAGTCGACTACGACTGGTGCATCTAGTCAATGTTTTCTGTTTTGTATTTCTAGCTTCCGAATTCAAAGATATTGGAGTATTCCGCTTTGGTCAAGTTCTTGTGATCGGCAGGATTTGCTGCCAGCTCGTACAACGTAATGACTGGATCTCTGTTTAATTCGGTGTACTCACCTCTGAGCTCTATGTAATGCAAATGGCTCTCTTCTTCGTCGTCTTCGTCGTAGATGCTTTCAATAAACACTGTTAACTGTTGGACTCCCGTGAATATGTGCCGTGGCAAGTAATGCTCTACAAACTCGTTGTCGTTCTCTACTGATTCCGGGATTTCCTCGTCTCCATCATCGTTGTACAACACTCCGATGCGAGGGTGAGTCATGACAAATGTCGGTTTTTTTGTCTCGACATTGTCGAAATCGACATTCGTATCGTTTTTGAAAAGCTTTATAGTTTTGGGACAGAATTTGTCCCCGTTAGTTCGCAAGATCAACGAGTAAATCTTTGCTGAACCATTGAGAAAGGGAATGTTGATGATTAGTTGAGCATCGCAATCTGACTTGATTACCGGCTTCAATCGGTATTTCTCTTCTGGTCGTCTGAACAACTTGGCAGCCTCATCCGGTGGATTTGTCATATTTAAAGCTGTAACTTTAGTGGTGTCTATCTGGTGTAGCAACGATTGCGAGACATTTGTTGGAATAGGAGCAACGTGCTGGTGGCCATCATCACCATGGCTGTGACTGTGATTGTGGCCATCATCATCTCCATCATGTCCACCATGACTGTGAGTGCTGAAATGCTCTTGTTCACACGACATTTGGTAACGAAGAAAGAGAAAGAAGGTTTAGAATATATTTGTACAGAATAAGGATTTATTTCCAATACATAATTATTCGTTTTGTGGGGTTTATTTTTTCTCGTCTTCTTTAATGCGCACTTTCCTCAGATAAATATAAGACATTGTTAAACAATTATGAAATCTACATCTACGAAATAATATCCCGTTAATTATATTCAAGTGGGTTTATACTTGGTGTTCAGTAGGTGGCATGTGCTGAACTCAATTGACCAATACTGTAGAACCTGATAGTCTCTTCTATATCTGTCTTCTGTAACCTTATGCTTTTTGCTAGTTCTCCTTCTCTTCTAAACTTGGTTCAAGAATAAACTTGTGTACAAACACAACACCATCACTACAAAACCCCATATAGTCAAAGCCAACGAGAGGTTCTTGAAAACAATCTCAAGAATACTTGGGTCGTCCAGCTCAGAGCCTATCAACTTGTAGCCAAACAAACCTGGCAAGATAAACGAGATGGCCGTCGAACCAGTTGCACCTACAATAGCCAATACCAATGCAAACGACTTGATGCTGATGGCAAGTGTATAACCTGCAAACAACAATACGGTAGTAATAATCACAAACGTCCTGTGAGGGAATGGAACAATATGAGATTCTCTCTTTGTAGCTGCTGTTTCCAACGATTCCAGACTGGGATCAATAACTAATAAAGTGGAGGTCTCTGTAGCAGAAGATGGAAGAGTGGCACTAACATCTTCTTTGCCGTGAAATACGTTAATTTTTGTCCAGAAAAAGATGTTGTTTACAGAGATTCTGGCTGGATGGACCATCAAGGGAAACGAGAAGATCACCATGAAGACAATACAGAAACGACCCAATGCAGTAGTCCACCCATCAGCATACAGTAATATTACATTACCGTTTACATTATCACCAAAGGTGAGGTATCCGGTGATACCAACCAATACGAAGAACGCCGATGAGATAAGGATGGCGTTGTTGACGAGACGAGTAAGGCTGGACAACGATTTGTCTCCCGCTTCATTCACAATTGAGAACATGTTCTGGTGACCAGTGAACGCAAATACAATAATAGAAAACGTGCTGAACACTCCAGAAACACTGGGAGGCATCAAGGTGATATTTCCCTTGAGTTCTTGAGGAACATCGCCAATGAAGAAATGGCCGACCACAAGAATGGACATATAGAGAATAGCCACCAAGCCGAGTACGGAAGTGTACTTCAAGGAGTCTAAATTTTTGAGGAACGAAAGGGGAACACAAATAAGTGTCGACACCAAGATCCAGAATGTTCTGTAGTTATCTGGGTCTACGTATGGAACGTAAGTGACGATTGTCGGGGTTATATCTCCGATCAACACCAAGTACGACAAGGCACAGCCAAAGCATTGCACGGCGATAGCTATGTCAAACACTACAGACAAGCTAGGGTAAGTTACCGAACACAAGTTGAAGAATGTGGCATGACCTGTTGGAACGTATTTGGAAGTGTAGGCTTGAAGAAAGAGCCCGTAACCTGAAGTGAAGCCTGCGAGGAGAATAATAAGAACTCCCGCAATAAGACCATCAGTTGAAAAAGCGAGGGGCATCGAGAGCAAGCCAGCCCCAATAATAGTTTTGACCAATGAAATGGAAGATGATATGGTGGAAGCACCTTGATCTACTGAGGGCATTCTGTTGGATATTATAAATAAGTTGTTTTGGATGATTGATGGATGTTTTGTAACTATTAACGGTCTGAAAAACTTATAAATGCTGGTCGTGTTTACTAGCTTAAGAAGTTAGGGTGTGATTATTGACCTATGCCTATAAGTCTTGACTAATTCTTATAAAGTATTGGAATTTTTGGAATAAATATGATGTATCAAGAGTGTCTATGAATAATGTGTGACTTGTCAAGAAGACAGATCAGGAAAGTAGTGCAACGTGAAAAACGCCCCAAACAATAAGTATGAAACAACGAGTAAATATATGAATACTAGTTATAGTCCTCCCTTCTAGCAGCAAAAGAAGGATATAGAGAAATTTCCACAATTCAGAATAAGAATAACTCATCAGAAATAGAAATTGGTATGGCGCAAAAGAACGGTATGGCGCGAAGTTTATGCAGTGGGGAACTTTTCTTTTTCATGGCTAATGAAATGGAGAGGAGGCTGGAAAGATGGAGCTAGGCGAGCAGAAGATATCAAAATTCGATGTTCAGTTAGTATGGAAAGTTGTATGCTGAGAAAAGGATAAAACTGAGAAAGCTCTATAAAGTTATTTGGTTATTGTCTGAATCAGACTATTCTATGGCGCGGCTTTATATTTGCGTCTTGTGGTTGCGAAAAAGTGTATGAAAAATAATCAACGGAACATTCAAACATTTCTCCAAACTCTTTGTAGTATGATCTTTCGATCAACACTGTGAGCAGCTCTGAAAGTAACTGTTGGTGAGATACGAGCTATTGAACAAACACTGTATTAAAATCGAGAAACTCGGAATATGTTATGTTTCATATCGAACAAGGAAAGGACATACATACTTTCTTTGCAAATATGTCGAATTCTTCCAAAAATATTTCAATTGTTAGTAAAGGAAACGAACTTTACAAATTCAATATACATGGCCCCAACTGTCTAGGTCGACACTTTCCTAGGGTCAAACTTACTTCCCCACGGCCAAACCACTGCAGAAATAAGTGTGGAAAAATGCATGGCCTATTCCAGACTAATTTGTCTAACTTACTTCAATATTGGATCATTGCTGCAGAGATCTACAATCCCCTAATCATACAAAACACATCATCGAGCCTAACTACCAGAGCCCAATACGCCATTTTCTGACACCAAAAGATATATCAATATCACCATCTGATAAGATCTACTCCACTCTAAGGATATTATCAGGAATATTTCCTAATTGGTACTCGCATATCTGTAGCCAATTTCCAAATGGACACTTCTGCCCAGAAACGATAAGCTCTCAGAAACAATAACGGATCCGAAAATAAATGGAGAGAGATCGTTTAGATAGTACAAATAAGAGGTTGAGCTTTTAGTATAGTACCACACTCCATCTAGAATCTAATATTATACCAGTTGGTATTGCCTACAGTCAATATAGAATCATTAGTCCCTGAGGCAAGTGATGTTTCTACTTTTTCAATTTTAGAAAATTGCTAATGAAAGTTTTGATATCACGTTCTAGAACTCCGTCTCCCCATATCAACCCTAGTTATCTTGTTTCGTAGATGTCAATTCAGTTGTCGAATTGGCCACTAATACCTAGGAATTGTACAATACTGCACATAAGCCGCTCAAACTCCTTATCCAGTCATTCCTGAAAATAGCACAATAAATCCCACTATTGTTTCCAAAGAGAAAAGGCGACGACCATCAGCTTTGATCGTGAGCATCCATCTTGTTGAGCAAATCTGTTACCTGTTACAGCAGCGTAAACATACACAGAGAGACGTGTTTGATATTAACTTCTTTGATTGACGAAATTTTCATTCTTGAATTATCTCCTTCTTCGGACAACAGCCTCACAGCAATTCCATATTCTTTCCGTAACTTGACGACATTTCAGATTGAATTTGGTAATCCAAAGCACACTGTTTTTATAATCTATTGCTGTTAGAAATAGTTCTACTATTATACCACTACTGCTATCAAGAATCTACAATCGCTTAATACCAAGAAGTTTTGCTCCTAATATTATTAAACACCTACCAACAATAATATAGCTAATATAACTTGCGATATTTACTACCACCTAACAATTATACTATTAACCCAAATACATTGACATGTCCTCAGACGGAGAATTCACAAGAACCCAGATCTTCGGCACAGTCTTCGAAATAACCAACAGATACACCGACTTAAATCCCGTGGGTATGGGAGCATTTGGATTGGTGTGTTCTGCGGTGGACAAGTTGACGGGCCAGAATGTTGCCGTCAAGAAGATTATGAAGCCGTTTCTGACGTCTGTGTTGGCCAAGAGAACTTATAGAGAGTTGAAGTTGTTGAAACATTTGAAGCACGAGAACTTGATCACGTTGGACGACATCTTCTTATCCCCACTTGAAGACATCTACTTCGTCAACGAGTTACAAGGAACAGACTTACACCGGTTGTTGACATCGAGACCGTTGGAAAAGCAATTTATTCAATACTTCACCTACCAGATCTTGCGAGGTTTAAAGTACATCCATTCAGCAGGGGTGATTCATCGTGATTTGAAGCCTTCCAACATCTTGATTAACGAGAACTGTGACTTAAAGATCTGTGACTTTGGGTTGGCCAGAATCCAGGATCCCCAGATGACCGGATATGTGTCTACCAGATACTACCGTGCGCCTGAAATTATGTTGACATGGCAGAAGTACGACACTGAGGTTGATTTATGGTCTGTAGGCTGTATTTTAGCAGAGATGATCGAAGGAAAGCCCTTGTTTCCAGGAAAGGATCACGTTCACCAGTTTTCCATCATCACGGAGTTGTTAGGATCGCCTCCACCAGACGTCATTGACACAATTTGTTCTGAGAACACACTCAGGTTCGTGCAATCGTTACCTCATAGAGATCCCATTCCATTTAGTGAACGATTTGCACAATGTACGCATGTGGAGCCAGAAGCCATCGACTTGTTGGCTAAGATGCTTGTATTCGACCCAAAGAAGCGAATTAGCGCTGCTTCCGCTTTAACTCATCAGTACATGGAACCTTATCATGATCCTACCGATGAGCCTATTTGTGAAACCAAGTTTGACTGGAGTTTCAATGATGCAGACTTGCCCGTAGATACCTGGAGAGTAATGATGTACAGCGAGATTCTTGATTTTCACCAGATAGGTGGTGTAGGGGAAGAACCTGGTCAGACTGTATCTCAGGAAGAAATAGCCCATATCCAGCAAGACGGCATCCAGGCTCCACAACAGCCACAGGAACAGCAAGTAGAGTAGAGAAGAGATGATTGTAACATATTAAATCTAGCAGTTTGCAAGTCTTGTTCATATTCGTGAAGAGAAAGTGAGCGAGTTGTTATGACTATTGTAGATATTACAATATACAGAAGATTATGTATTATCGATTAGCGATTCTCTTCTAGAATTTCTTGTAGAAGTGTCTGCAAGGCTAGTATTGACTTTCCCTAGTAAGAATTTTCAGATGAGAGTAGACTTTTAGGACAAGACCGGTTGCAACAACACTCAGTATTGCTATAATTAATTTTAATAAAGCGTGCGACTTGGTATTAATAGTATGCATATACAAATTACGAAATTATTGAATAATTATTCTACTGCTATCCACTGCAATTGTCAATTCTACATCATGACTAGCAGCTCGTTGAGACATAGCATCGACAAGTTCCACGAGTATGTTAAACCCGAGTATGTCAAGAAGGTGAATGAGTCACTTTCAGTTTCGCTTACGTTTATTGAAGATTCCCAGTCTGATCTGATTAAAAAGGATTCTACAACCTGTGAGTGTTTGATCAGTTTCCACAACGTTGGTGATAAAGGCATAACTGTTAACCAAACCGACGATCCAGCATTGAGTCAAACAGAATCAAACGACTCTGGATGGTTTGGGGGCTTTTTTGGAGCAAACTCCAACGATTCTGACTCACGTTTATTGGTGAACAAGACGGATGATGACAACGAAGGCATAACCATTTTTCTAGGATACATTCAGTTGGTTGGTTATGTAGTGCTTAATTACAAATTTGGGCTCAATAGTTCATCCTCAGCCATTGATGCTGGCAAAAGTGGCCACTGGTGGGAAAACAAAGATTATATCTACAACTATAAAGATGCCGATGGAGAAGATGGCCAATTTGAAGATGAAAAAGCAGAGAAATTGGATCAAGTCCCGTATATAAGAGAAAATTTGTCACATCCACTAGTTGTTGGTGGAAAGTTGGGTGGGGTTAGCGATTTAATTGTAGAGCATGGAAAGTCTTCTAGTCACTGGATAGATGAAAAGGCATTGTACTATGTCCACGATCTTTTGTATCCATTCAATTCTCGGGCACCTCCTAATTTCAACAAGAATGTGAACACTGAAGGTACTTCGGAGATCAAAATACCTATAAAGGAGTTGTCAGATTCCATCATACCTTTCTATTCTACTTCTCAATCGCTTCTTTTCACAGACTTACATATCCCACCAAAATCGACGAAGACTTTCCACATAAAGTTCCCCAGGTCAACTGACTTACCTCCAACATACAATGCCAGACTGACAGGTCCAGTATGTGACCAGGGATTGGTCAGTATTAAGTATTCCTTAATTGTAAGTCTTCTGGAAAGTTCTGGATCCAGTATGGACTCGCGTTCTATTTACTTTCCACTAATTATCAAAGGTGAAAGAATTGGCTCAAATGAGAGATATATGCAGCGAGACTATTTCGAGACTAAGAGTAAGATAGATAAGGACTGGAAAGTAGATGTCATAGAAAAGGAAGATGCCGTAGAACCACCCATAGTGGGCAATGTTTCTGAGTCTCTTGAAACTCGAGAGGCATTCTTTGAAGACATTTCTAAATTGATCAAATCAGACTTGTATAATATGCCGAAAATGTCCACGAATGAGAGAAAGAAAAGTATTCATTCGCTAGAGCCCTGGGTAGATGACGTCCCTTTAGAAGGGAAATTCGTTCCACAACTTCCGAGCCATTTGAAGACTCAATTCCAGCTCAGAGTTAATAATAGTCAACTTTGCCAAATCAGTTTATCGCGTCCATTTTATCATGTAGGAGAAGATATCAACTTTATTTTGGACATCAATCCCGAAGAACACAGTCTCACCACAAAGGTGGTGGGGTTCATTGTCCATTTAGAAGCTCATGAAATTTTTCACACTGACCACATCAATATCCCACAAAGCGAGAGTTCAGATGCCTTCACCAATACTTATCGAGTTTCAGGCAATATCAAATACAATACGTTTATGCCTTCGCTCGCGAACTCTATCTTAAAAGGTTCAGAACAGAGACGAACGTTGATCAATGGGTCAATAAATATCCCCAGACATTTGGCCCAACAATTCCAAAGTTCTAGTTTCTTAGACTTGAAATACTTCATCGTCTTCAAGTTTAACTTGAATCAGTTCTCAGAATTTCTGGATGAGGCTAATGGACAACCCAACGGGAACGAAGCGAACGGAACTACTGAGGACAACACAACCGATCTTGTGGAAGACCCTGTCGATACCGAGGCAAACCTACTTACTACTTTAAGTATTGTTCCTACAGATTCTGTACCATCCAGAATCGACGCCTACAAGTTGAATAATTTGGGCACAGAGCTAAGGTTCAGACTTCCCCTTTACGTAATACCGTAGACTTTTTCAGCAATTATATATATATAGAAGTAAGCAAATACATAATCAGCAGCTGCATTAAATATTGCTACTAGGTAAGTTCTTAATTTGCGCCTTAAATTCACAGAACCTTCCTACCCTAGTATAGTGGTATGTATGTTTGTGCCTAAAGGAAGAGTCGGTAAAAGGTAGGTACCAAAGATGACGTAGACTCCCCACTTTGCAGCCACAAATGAGGATCAGATCACTATAATAGGTAATGAATTTTCAATGGTAAATACTGAATGTGAAAACGAACGAAGCCAGAGGTAACACAAATCAGAGTAGCAGTCTACAGGACTCACAATTACATTTCAGTCACATGAGTAGGACTTTTATACCACAACTTCGGCATTGGGTAGGTTGAAAAGCGAAACTTGGCCAAAATTGCCTAATTGGGTTGGCTTATAGGTGCCTAATCATACAAAGTATTAGAGCCCCTTTGGGCTCCCGTCCATTCTCAAACGGAACTTATTGTTCTGGAAGTGCATATTCCCGTTTTGGGAAGTTGCACAAAATTTCCTATTTGGGACATGATTAATTGAAAAAACTGTGTTTTCTATAGACTGCGAAAAATTTGGCCGAGATCCTTAACTAACTCTAAGGAACAAACAAAGTAATAATGTACTTAATTTTTGACTGAAATCTCAGGGATACTAGGTGGAGAATTTTTCCCCGATGCTGGAAATATAAATACATTTGACCTGCCTGACTCAATAGCTCGCGGATGCTTTTTTCTATTTCTTCCTTGGTTTATATACTTCTAAAGTTTCTTCATACCTTCGTTTCCGCTCCCTAATTCCTTAGAATTGTACACTAATATCCACCAAGAAGTAATTGCCTTATTTATTATATTCCAATATGAGATTCTCTACCGTTGCTGCCAGCTTTTTCGCTGCTGCCACTTTGGTTTCAGCCCAACCTCAAATTGATAAAGTATTTGAACCAGAAGTAGGCAATTACGAAAGAGAGCTTACCGTCATCCAAGCTTTAAAATTCGAGGAGAGATCTACCATCGGAGATGCTGTTGAAGAATTATTAGGCAGCGTTAACTTCTCGAAGATTGTCAGCTCAATTGATTTCGAAAGCATCTCTGGTTGGGCCAACAACTTGTTAACTGAAAACGATAACGTCAAGTACCTCGATGACATTTTAATAGGCTTGAAAGACACTGGCTTACTTCCAGAAGCCGTTGTATTCTTAGTAACTAATAACTTCACTAAACACATTGTTGGAGAAATTGTTGTTGATGCATTGCCAATTATTCTTGAGCTCAACCTCACACCTGTTATAGTTGCTTTGGACAGATCGGGCTTGTTATATGGCATTATTTCTGGCGTCATTGAAGACCCACAGACCTTGCCATCTATTGTTGACATTGCTAAGAAGTTCCTTGCAACTGGAACTGTCACCTGGAGTGAAGTGTGGAACATTCTTGAAGCAGCAATTGGTAAGTTGTTTGGAGGCTCCTCATCTGGAACTACTTCCGCTGCTGTGGTTGCTCCTGCTGCCACAACCAATGCAGTTACTACTAAAGCTACCACTAAAGCTACTACTCAAGCTACTACTGCCCCCACTCAAAATGCAGCCAACTATGGTTCTGTTTCCGGATTGGATATAATTGCCAGCCTTGCTACAGTTATCTATCCTAATGGCTCTCCTGCTTCTTCTCCAGTCGCTGCAGCTAGTGTAAACGCTGCTGCATCTGCAAGTTCGGGTACGAACGACGCTACCATCTCCTATTTGGAATCAATCTATGGTAGCAGTGGTTCTTCTGCAAAGAGAGAATACATTAATAACGCTAGAAGACAATTCTACGAAAAGGCAAACTCTCTTGTCAACCATCCTCGTGACAATGTTTACGAAGTGTTGGCCAGAAGAGACAATATAGAAGACTTGTTGACTACTGTTTTCGCCTCCGTCCAAAGATCTGGTTTGGTTACAGAACTCGTCCACCAACTTCTTACCGATGACCGTTTCCAAGATGTGGTTGTCCTCTTGCTCGAAGGTGTTTTCAACAACCTTGCTGACACTATCACTAACCTCGATGTTGGCCAAACCATTGACACACTTAAGCCTCTTGTCGAATCCTTGTACAACTCCGGTGCATTGGGTAATATCTTGAAAGAAGCTCTTAACGACTCTAACTTGAAGACTGCATTGTTAAACGATGTCCAGCAAGTCTTGGCTGCTGTTTTCGGCGGTTTGTTTGGTGGATCTTCTACTACTGCTACTACTGCTGCTTCAGCTACTACTGCTCCAGCTACTACTGCTCCAGCCACTACTGCTGCTGGCACTACTACTGCTGCTGGCACTACTACTGATGTTATTACTACTGGAACAGGTATTTCCAGTACTGCTGCATTCTTGGCTCAAATAGATTCTCTTATTAACGATGTAGCCACCACCCTTCAAACTTCTACCACGGGTGTTGCAAAGGATGTAATCAGGGCCGCTGCTGCTAACGACACAGTCAAGGTCAACACTACATCTGTTACTTCCACAGCCACAGGATCTTCTGGTGCTCAAGGTCTTATTGCTTCATCAGGTTCCAAGGTGTGGAGCGCCCTTCTTGGTGTTGGAATGGTATCTTTCATGTTCATTTAAACTCTCTAGATTATTCTAAGTTTTATACCTGAGTGATTTTCCAAAACCACTCGCTAAAATTTCTTCTCGTTATAGTTACTTCTGTTTATTAATACGTATATTTATGGAAAAGCGAATTGTAGTATTGTAATGATAACCTTGTGTTCGGAAACTACGTAGAGGATAACATAGAGCAATCTTATCAAACTTTAGAGCAATCTTATCAAACTTGTAGTTTTTTGTTTCACAATCAAATATTCATAGATAATGCTTGCATAAAGGAAGTATACTCAAATGCAGCTACAGATTTCATCTTGTTTCATATGTGGATACTAGTGCATAATTTCTGTAATTATATTTCGGCCATACGAATTATACTACATTATAGTACTTTCTTCGTCTAATTGCCAGATCTGCCTAACTATTGAACTGCACTCTCCCAATGTGCCGTTAAAATATTGCGCTTTGTACTATGCAAGAAAACGCAAATCTTCGGACTCATCTGAGAAACTGACTGGAAACTGAAACTTTTATCGTGGCAATTGAAGAAGAAAGTACTTGAAATCGGAGAGCAGCGCCCAATTTGAGAAACTAGCAATAGCACATTCGTTACTAGTATTGTTGTTGTTTTTTGTTATTTGGATTCTTTTTTCTGTTCCTTTTGTACATCTCAGATTCCCTATTTCTAGATCTTGAAAGTTTCACTTTCACTATGCCATTCTCCATGGACTTCCAAAAGCGTTCCCATCTTGAAGATCATGATCTCTACTCTCATGATGAAGTTGATGCTGATGACGAATTCGAGCATCACCACTTCAACAATGATAGCGACGACGATTTGCTGAAATCTTACACTTCTACGCACTTTTCAACTACTGAAGATAGATTCATAAAGGATCACGACTTGAAGGTGAAAGCGTTTGAAGCTCTCCACAACATCAACACTGGCAATTCTGGTGCTAAAATTGAAGGTTTCCAAGTTCCAGGCAGTCCCGCAACTTCCATCAAGAGAAGGCAGTCTATTATCGAGTTACCTCAAACTATTCAAAATACCATTCCATATTCCAATGGGCAAGCGTCTGGCTTGACTAGCCAATTCGCTCAGACAAACCTCAACGCCAACGCGCTTCCTGAAGAGTTTCCATCAGATGAGTTGATTGAGTTGTATCAAAACGTCAAATATTGTCTTGATCTAAGACACAAGTATTTGAATAACTCGTTGCAGAATGATGAGATGGAAAACCCCAAAAACAAAGAAGGCTGGAATATCTACCCCCCTCCTCCAAAACCGACCTACAAGTCTAAGAACAAGTTCAACCAACTTCCTGGAGCTCACAATGAGACAGAGGAAGAGTTTGACTTCGCCAAATGCGAAATTCCGGGACCTCTGGATCAATACGAGATTAGTGCCAACGACGAAGATGTTTACCAGATAGTAGATAAAACCACTGGCAAAAGCATTTTCCAGGTTCCATCCTTGAACGATTATTACAGCGACTTGAACAACATCATAAAAATGTCTTCTGATGGCCCTGCCAAGTCTTTTGCGTTCAAGAGGTTGCAGTACTTGGAGGCAAAATGGAACATGTACTCTTTGCTAAACGACTTCGAAGAAAGCAAAAAGTCGAAACGTAATCCGCACAGAGACTTCTACAATGTCCGTAAAGTTGACACTCATATCCATCATTCTGCTTGTATGAACCAGAAGCACTTGTTGCGTTTCATCAAATACAAGTTGAAAACTCTGGCTGACGAACAGGTGATCTTCAGAGACGGCAAAGTATTGACTTTGGCGCAGGTGTTTGAATCTTTGAGATTGTCTGCTTATGACTTATCCATCGACACATTGGACATGCATGCTCACACAGATTCGTTTCATAGATTCGACAAGTTCAATTTGAAGTATAATCCGATTGGAGAATCGAGATTGAGGGAAATCTTCTTGAAGACTGACAACTTCATAAAGGGAAGATACTTGGCTGAGCTCACTAAGCAGGTGTTTGATGATCTTGAAGGATCCAAGTATCAAATGGTGGAGTTGAGAATTTCTATCTACGGTAGATCCATCGATGAATGGGACAAGCTTGCCAGCTGGATTGTGGATAACAAGTTGTTTTCGCACAATGTTCGTTGGTTGATTCAAGTTCCCAGATTGTATGACTTGTACAAGAAGAACGGCAATGTAAAAACGTTCAATGATATTTTGAAGAACCTCTTCCATCCCTTGTACGAAGTTACTTTGAATCCGCAATCTCATCCTAAATTGCACGTTTTCTTGCAGAGAGTGATTGGTTTTGATTCTGTAGACGATGAATCGAAGAACGAAAGACCTTTTCAGGCCAAGAGGTTCCCTCCTGCCTCAAGCTGGGATGGTACTACCAACCCACCCTACTCATACCATTTGTACTATCTACATGCCAATTTGACCTCTTTGAATAGATTAAGACAGAAATTGAACTACAACTCGTTTGTCTTGAGACCACATTGTGGTGAAGCTGGTGATCCTGAGCATTTGATTAGTGCCTTCTTGACTTCCCATTCGATTTCGCATGGGATTTTATTGAGAAAGATTCCATTTATCCAGTACTTGTATTACTTGGACCAGATTGGATTGGCTATGTCCCCCTTGTCCAACAACGCATTGTTCTTGGCATATGACAAGAATCCTTTCCACAACTTCTTCAGAAAGGGATTAAACGTGTCATTGTCTACTGATGATCCTCTTCAGTTCTCGTACACCAAGGAGCCGTTGATTGAAGAGTATTCTGTTGCTGGACAGATCTACAAGTTATCCAGTGTAGATATGTGCGAATTGGCTTACAACTCAGTCAGACAATCAGGCTGGGAAGTTGTGATTAAAAAACATTGGTTAGGTAAGAAGTACCTTTTAGGTGGTATAGCAGGACACGACATAGAGAAGACCAATGTTCCAGACATCAGAGTGGGATACAGGGAGGACACTTTGAAGAGTGAACTTGAATTGGTTAATTACTATACGAACATGAAGAAGCTGGCCCACAGTAACCGTTAAAGTTGGTTGTAAATTAACCAGAGGCACATCGCAGAATTTTTTTATGGTTTACTATTATTTTAAGTATTGTCTAAATTGCACAGCGAGATATATTTTGTATGTTTACAGTCGAAGTGTTTATGTTGTAATACCTAGATATCTGATTAGAATAAATGAATATGTCATTGCAATGCATGTAGATGGATGCAAAATCTGTTGGAAGGTAAATGCAATAAAGGTTCCAGAAACATCTAAACGCATTAATTCTGCATGCGCTTATAAAGCCTAGTACCATCCTAAGTTTGTGAATAATTTAGTAGTCCACTTCGGAAAAGATGCCTCCAACTTTTTGTTACAAAGTTCTGGAAGAGCTTTTCTTGCGTTCGGACCATTCAAGATACTCATCGAATACTCAATGACTAAAGTTTCTGTGGTGAAATTGAGAACTCCAGCCGTCAAGAGCAAATCAGTTCTTCCAGCTGTTTTAACTATTGCTGGATCAGACAATTCAGGTGGAGCTGGCATCGAGGCCGATTTGAAGACATTCAGTGCCCACAAAGTTTACGGGTTAACATGTATTGCAGCTTTGACTGCTCAAAACACACAATTGGTTAAGACCTTTGAAAAGACTCCTAAGGAATTGGTGAGAAACATCTTACAACTTAACTTTGATGATTTCCTCTATGGATACGAAGACAATGTACAGCCTTTGAAGGTTATCAAGACCGGGATGCTTACCGAAGAAGCTGTAAGTGTCGTCAAAGAGTTTCTACCAGACATCAAGAAGTACAATGTGAAGCTTGTAGTCGATCCAGTGATGATCAGTACCTCCGGCTCAAGTCTATTCAATAGCGAAGGCATGAAAGTTTGTGTTGATATCTTGGTCAATGGAGCCTATTTGATCACACCTAATTTTGTTGAAGCAAAAGCACTTCGGGAAATTGCTTGTGGAAATAATGCAGCTCTCGAGAAGTTTACTATCAACTCTTTGGATGATTTTGTAGACTTTGTCAAGCAATTACAAAAGGATCTCAAGTGCCAGAATGTTCTAGTTAAGGGCGGCCATATTCCTTGGGATATTCGAACTAACATGCCATTCGTTGGAAAGAACTTTGAAGGTGTAGAAGACTGTATTGTTGTTTTGGATGTGTTATATGAGTCTGAAAGTGATGACGCGACTGTGTTTGAGTCCAAATTCATAAATACCAAAGATTCACATGGAACGGGTTGTACTCTTGCTTCGGCCATATCTGCCAACACAGCAAAGGGCAAGAACTTGAAAGAAAGCATCTCTTTGTCCATAGACTATATCCACAAGGGAATGTTAGGAATGGGCAGAAAATTGGGATATGGAAATGGACCTTTGAACCATAATGTAGAGCCTGAAACAACCCTAAGCAATGTTATAATTGGCAGCACCTCAAGTAAATACAAGAAAATCAAGGAAGAGAAACAGTCATTCTTTGAGTACTTCAAGAACCATCCATCTGTCACAGAAAGCTGGAAGCTCTACACCGAACATAGATTTATTCAGCAATTGGCAGTAGACAAGTTGCCATTTCAGCGTTTCCTTTACTTTTTGAAACAAGACTACTATTACTTGATCAACTATGCCCAGATGCACGGTTTGGCTGCTTCAGTAGCACCAACATACCATCAGACTCATGCCGAGGCTCTCATCATCGGAGAAGTCATTACTGAAATTGAGAAGCACAAGGAAAAGCTTTCTAAGGAGTACGGCATCGACTATGAAAGAGACATTGATTTAGATATTGAATTGAAGCCAGGAAAAGCATGTGTAGACTACTGCAACTACTTATTGGAAATCGGAAGCAAGGAGAACTTCTTGGGAATCAAGGTAGCCTTGGCACCTTGTTTGCATGGTTACGCCGAGGCTGGGTTGTATGGAAAGCACATCAGAGAGAATTTTGACAAGAATGCTTCAAGCTTGGATAAGGTGTTTTCCGAAACCTATGACTCGTGGTTGGGAGACTATAGCTCCGACTGGTACGTGAATGCACATAAAGAAGGACAGGAAACACTCCAGGAGTTAATGGAGACGGTAGAAATTTCGAATGAGAGAATGGACGAACTTGTTGAGATTTTTAAGAGGGTGACAGAATTGGAAGTAGGATTCTGGGATGAGGTCTTGGATGTGTCGTCAAATGGTAACTAGATGCTAATTTTTTTATGCTCTGAGGCAATAATATAGATAAAGTAGCCGCGAGCTTCTCTACAAAATTTATGATAGATCTGAATAGTATATAAGGAATATAGAATGGTGGTATAACTGTCATTATGTAGATTGAAGTGTTACTAATAGGTATACCAGTGTTCTTGTTGCAATGAGTTTGGGTGCAAAATGTCACCAGCAGATTACGAGCGAGAAGATAAAGAAATAGGAGTAGATACTGAGGGTGCACCATAAATAATGATACTATAATAAATTGTATACGACACTTTACAAGTGTTTTCACGGATCTAGTGCTATGCATTAAGTATTCCATATGAAACCACTATTGCTTCTTCTACTATTATTCTGTCTATCTATTGAAATATACTTCCTCGATCCGCACCACATTTGGTTCCATAAAATGTCTCTTCCCCACGGAGTGTCTACAGTTTCTCTTCAACCCGCACTCTCACAGTTTTCCACAGGTTACGATTTCCGGCCTCGAACTTCACATTAGATTCACTTTTTCACTTTTTGATTCAGTTTACTTTTCTTTCCCTTTAACTTTTTCTTATCTTCATCAATTTTTGCTTTCATTCTTCAATTCTGTTGCTATGTACAATCCGTACCAGCAGCAGGCGGGATTTGCTCCCCAGCAGACGGGGTTTGCTTACGGCAACCAGTCGTCGCAACAGCAGCCGCAGCAGTTCCAACCTCAACAAACAGGCTACTATCCCCAACAGCTTCAACAGCAACAATTACCTCAGCAACCTTTGCAGCAATCTCAGTCTCTAGGTGCTCAGGCTACAGGCTTCTACCAACCCCAATTGCAGCAGCAGACGCTATTCGCTTCGTCACTGTTCCAGCCGCAGTCATCTTTTGGCACGGTGGCAGCTATTCAACCACAACAAACGGGTTACATTCAGACCCAGCCTACGGGATTTGGTTCTCAGGGCATGGCTGCGCCCACAGTAGTGGAAAACAGTAGTTTGAAGATCCCCAGCATCCGGTTGTCGTTCATTACTGCTGAAGACCAGAAGAAGTTCGAACACTTGTTCCGTACAGCCGTCCCCAAGGGTGAGCTGGCAATTAATGGAGACTCAGCCTCAACCATTCTCTTGAGATCAGGACTTACCCCCGTTACATTGGCCGAGATCTGGTCGCTTTCTGATACCAACAAGCTGGGTTCATTACTTTTTCCTGAATTTGCCTTGAGTCTCCATCTCTGTAGTATGGCCAAACGCGGAGAACCACTTCCAGGCTACTTGCCTGAGAAATGGGCCAATGAGGTCAAGTCGTTTGTTGATGCCATCTCCTTCGCGGTGCCAGAAGATCCCAATAAGATCTTGGCCAATACGCCATTTGCTAGTTTCTCGGGAACAAATAACCAAGAAGATTGGTTAAATAACTTGACCAATCTGACCAATTCTGTGGCTGCTCCATCCAGTTTCGGAGCTCCAGGGTTCACTTCGTTTCAGCCGCAGGCCACAGGTTACGGAGGGGGGCTTCCACTTGCTTCCCAGAGAACAGGGCCCAGTTTGGCCCCTGGTATTGGTGGGACTACTGCCTTCTCTTCTGCTCCAGCTGCGCCAGCTGCTCCTTTGACTTCTCAGAGAACAGGAGGAGGTACTTTGATCCCATTGCAGCCTCAGCAGACTGCTGGCTTGATCCCAGCACAGAAAACTGGCCCCTTGAACGGTTTCCCACAGCAATTGCAGCAGCAATCAACCGGTTACCAACCTCAATTGCAACAACATTTGCAGCAGCAATCTACTGGATACCAGTCTCAGTTATTGGCTCAAAGAACTGGGCCATTGCAATCGCAAACAACTGGTTTCCAACCGGTTCCCCTTCAATCCCAACCTACGGGAAAGCCCGGTGAATGGGGATTTGTCCATACTCCCACTGGAGGTATTCCCGGCTTGAATGCTATGCAGCAGCACTTTTTGCCAAATGCTGATCTTCCAACCAACAATTTGCAGAACCAGATGGGCGGTGATTTGAAGTCGAATGTGACTTGGGCAATTACCAAGCAAGAGAAGCTGATTTATGATGGCATCTTTCAAGCGTGGGATACCACTAGGAGAGGCTATATTGATGGAGATGTCGCATTGAATGTGTTCAGTAAATCTGGCTTAAGCAGACCGGATTTGGAGTCGATCTGGACGTTGGCTGATACGAGTGATAGAGGAAAGTTGAACAAGGATGAATTCTCAGTTGCTATGCATTTGGTTTATAGAAGGTTAAATGGGTTAGATATTCCGTTGAGGTTGCCTCCAGAATTGATTCCTCCTTCTAACAAGTACTTGCAAGACTCTATGGATAGTATGAAGAACTCTTTAAGAGGTGGAGCTAACAACAAGAGCTATTCTACTGGCAAACAGACAAAGTCAGACGGAACCAGGTTCAAGAATGATGATGACGACTTTGGTTACGTCTCAAATGCACGTCACAGAAGAAGAAGCACTGCTACTGATCTTACTGACGAAGGACCAAAGAGCATCAAAAGTTCATCAGATTCTGATTTATCTGTAGAAGATTTGAAGAAATTGATTCGTGAAAAGAGAATCTTGATTGATGCTCTTGATGCTGAAGATCAGGATGCTGCATTAACCAAAAAGAAGGAGTCTCAGCACAACATTGACATTATTGAGAAGCTAAAGAGTCAAATTAAGGATGTTCAAGCCAGTCTTAATAGCAAAGGGTTAGATGCTTCTATTGAGGAAAAGAAGCAATTACTTGGCGTTTTGAACAGTTTGACTAGAGACAAAGTTCCAAACTTGATTTCCAAAATCTACAAAGTTCACAGCGATATCGCCAATGCTAAGGTGGATCTCTTGAAGGCTAAGTTATTGAAGCTGAACCCTAGCTGGAATCCTGATAGTAACGAATCACAAATCCAAGGGACGGGACCTAATGGTGAAGTTACTGAACTTGATAGAAGAAAGTTCCAATCCAAGCAGTTATTGAAGCAAAGAATGGCCGCATTAACAGGAAGAACATCTAACACTGGCTCCAACGCCGATTTGGACTTGCAATTGAAACAAGAATCTGAAATAGCAATGACTGAAAGTGTAAGCCAATCCAATATTGTTAAAGATATTGAGTCCAGTATCAAGGAATTGGAAGACGGTTGCGCCACTCACTTGCAGACGAGTTCTACAGAAGAAACTGGTTCTGAAAAGTGGGAGAAAGGACAAGGCATTTCTGCTGAAGTGGCCGTATTTGTTAGAGAGTTGAATTCTTTTGCTGAAAGTCAACGAAGAAACATCGCTGCTCAGACTTCTTCAGCTCAAAATTCTGCTACTATAGCTCCAGCTGTCCAGACCACTCAACCTGTAAGTTCTATCACTTCACAACCAGTTTCTGCAACTCCATCTTATAGAACTCCTGAAGAGAGGGCTGCATATATCAAGGCACAGGCAGAAAAGAAGATGAACGAAAGGTTGGCCAAGTTAGGTATTTCTCGTAACAGACATGCTGGAGTAGCTGAACCTACTCCATCTTCAAAAGTAGAAGATCCGCCTGTTGCTACACCAGTCGCTACACCAGTTGTAGAACCGAAGGCAGTTCCACCTCCTGCGAAGAAACAACCTCCCCCGGTTCTGCCACGATCAGTGAGATCAGAGTCGCAGAAGCCCGTAGAACCTATTGAATCATCGTCTGACGATGATGATGAAGAATATGCTGCTATTTTGAAGCAGAAGCAAGAATTGGAAGCTAAGGAAAGAGAACGTAAATTGGCCAAGCAAAAGCAGAAACAGGCTCGTCTTGACAAGATTAAGAAGGAAATGGAAGAAATCAAGCGCAGACAAGCTGAAGCTGAAGGAGATTCTGACGAAGAGCCTCCTTCAATTCCCACGTACACCGTTCCTTATTCTGCTCCAAAAGCTAGTACAAAGAAAGAAGAACAACCTGTTGTTGAACCTGTAGTTGCAGATTCAATAGAACAAGAGGCTGTCAAAGCTGTCCCAGAACAAGCTGCTGCTCCTATTACACACGAGAGTAACCCATTTTCAAAGGTGCAAGCTACACCTACTGGCAATAGCACCAACCCTTTCTTCAAGCCCTCTACCAAGGAATCTACAATTGATCCAAAGAAGGCTGCTGCACAAAGAGATTCGCAAAGAGGACTTTCCAAGAATGATGGATGGAGTGATTCAGACGATAACGAAAGTGAAGATGATCAGCCAAACAGAGCAGGAGCAGCTCAGTTGGCCAGTCTATTGTTCGGAGGTATGGCTCCAAGATCAAAGGAATCAACTCCTCAGCAAACTCCTCAACAGGAAAAGACAGAAAATGAAGTGTTGAGCAAATCAGAAAGTACTTTAAAGGAGCCTGCTTCTGGATCTGACGATGAGTTTTCAACTCCCCCACCAGGCGTACCTTCTGTTCAATCAGGAGTTCCTTCAGATTCTTCTGGATTTCCACCTATTCCATCTGAAGCACCTCCTATACCAACTGAAGCACCTCCTATACCAACTGAAGCACCTCCTATTCCTGTGGGATTACCACCTTCGTTGGCTACGCCATCTCCGCCTGGGCTTCCATTTGGAGCTCCTCCTCCACCTCCTCCTCCTCCACCTCCTCCTCCAGGACTTCCATTTGGAGCGCCTCCACCTCCTCCTGGCCCTCCACCTCCTCCTGGCCCTCCACCTCCACCTGGCCCTCCACCTCCACCTCCAGGACCAAACGGAGTATCTCCACCAGTTACTGCAGATATTGGAGTCTTGTTGGGACAAATTCAAAGTGGTAAATCATTGAGAAAGGTTGATGCAAGTCAGCAGAAGATCTCTTCTAATGATTTAGCAGGTACAGTTTTGTCATAGGTATATCACACTTAAACGTTTAGAATGTTACAAAAATGTATGTTTGTTTGTTTTCTCTAGTCAGAGTAATGTTCAGACATTTTCCTATGATGCCTAATTATGCATGTAGTATTATTCATGTAGTAAGACGAATGCTTCTTCCATTATATACAAAACCTTACTATAGACTCTATTTACATTTTCTGTTTTGTCTTCTTTATACTTTTTACTCCTCACCACGAAGTGTTTCATCGTTTTCTTCATAGACATGTTCGTCGTGATTGGGTTGAACAAATATCTTTCCATTCTTGGCCCCGATAGAAACAGTTTCGGTTTCCTTGACTTGGTCCTTGATTAAGAGAAGTGCCAACGGGTTAAGCAACTGCTTCAGCAACACTCTGTTCAATGGACGAGCACCATAGATTGGATCATATCCAAGATCACAGATAAGCGTTTTGGCTTCTTCAGTAAGGTCTAAGTGGATTCTCTTGTCGTCTAACCTTTCCAGAATCTCTCTCAAACGAATATCCAAAATATTTCTCAAGGAAGACTTCGACAATCTGTTGAAAATTAAGACTTCATCAAGACGATTCAAAAACTCTGGTGGATAGTAATGCTTTAGCACTTCAGTTATTTCACTCTTGACTCCTTCTGAGATTCCTCCATCTTCACCTACTTCTTTATCGGTCAATAAGATTTCTTGTCCTATGTTAGATGTCATGACAATGATTGTGTTACGGAAATCGATATGCTTTCCGTGAGAATCCGTTAAAGAGCCTTCGTCCAACACTTGCAACAACAACTTGGAGACATCCTTATGTGCCTTTTCGAACTCATCAAAAAGAACCACCGAGTATGGCTTTCTTCTGACAGCTTCAGTCAACTCACCGCTGTCTTCGTAACCGACATAACCAGGAGGGGAGCCAATCAACCTAGAAACAGAATGTCTTTCCTGGAACTCAGACATATCAAATCTGATAACTGAGGAAGTGTCATTGAATATAAACTCCGCTAAAGTTTTTGTTAATTCAGTTTTTCCTGTACCGGTTGGCCCCAAGAACATAAACGAGGCGATAGGTCTTTTGTCGCTAGTCAACCCAGCTCTTTGAAGTCTAACAGCATCAGAAACAGCATGAATAGCTTCATCCTGTCCTACAACCTTTTGCTTCAAAATGACTTCCATATCAAGCAACTTATATTTTTCACCCTTCAACAAGTTGTTAACAGGAATTCCAGTCATCTTTGAAATAACACTAGCGATGTCGTCAGATGTCACTGAGTCATGTAATAAGTTTGACGATTGGTTAGCACTTTCCTTTTGTGTCAAGGACTTCAACTTCTCTTCGAGTTCAGGAATGGTGGCATATTGCAATTCAGAAGCTTTACCATAATTCCCATCTCTTTGATATTGTTCCAAATCAAACTTGGATTGTTCCAATTCAGTTTTGGCACTCTTGACCTCTTGGATCAGCAGTCTTTCAGTCTCCCATTGTTCTGTGAACTCCGCCAATTCTGCTTTCTTCACCTTCAACTCTTCTTCCAACTTGTTTCTACGATCTATGGACAACTGATCCTCTTCTTTGCGCAAGGATTCCAATTCAATTTCAATGGTCATGATGTCACGGTCTAATTGCGCAATAGCATCAGGCTTGGATTCGTGTTGCAATCTCAAAGTCGAACTAGCTTCATCAACTAAGTCAATAGCCTTATCAGGCAAGAATCGGTCGGTAATATACCTATTAGAATAAAGAGCAGCAGTGACTAAGGCACCATCAGTGATACGAACACCATGGTGAACTTCGTAACGTTCCTTCAAACCACGCAATATCGAAATAGTATCTTGAACTGTTGGTTCGTTCACAAGAACTGATGAGAATCTTCTAGCAAGAGCAGCATCCTTTTCTACATATTTACGATACTCTTCTATTGTAGTAGCTCCACAGAGAGAAAGCATTCCTCTTGCTAAAGCTGGTTTCAACAAGTTAGAGGCATCGATGGATCCTTCAGCTTTTCCTAAACCCATAAGTAAATGCAATTCGTCTACAAACAAGATTACTTTGCCTTGTTGTTCTTCTACTTCCTTCAAAATCAGTTTAAGTTTGGATTCAAAATCACCTCTGAATTTAGAGCCAGAAATGATTGCGGCCAAATCCAACGTAATGATCTTCTTGTCCTTCATAGAGTCTGGAACTTCGCCTTTGAGAATCCGCTGGGCCAACCCTTCCATAATGGCAGTCTTACCAGTACCGGCGTTCCCTATAAGAACCGGGTTATTCTTAGTCCTACGAGACAAAATTTGGATGGTACGACGGATTTCCTCATCACGGCCGATCACTGGATCCAACTTGCCGTCTTTTGCCATCTGCGTGAGATCTGTTCCAAACTTTTCAAGAGCTGGACGGTTGTCATTTTCTTCGTTCAGTTGCATCTGGAGTCTCTTTGGGATACTGCTATGGAACTTTCTCATATGAGTCATCATAACAATTGGAGCCACTCTCGGTGATGAGTTCCATCTGGTACAGATAGTCGACAGCAATCCTTGACCAGTGATATCAAAATTGCAATTGGTCCTCTTTTGAAACTCTTGTGAATTCGTACCGGTTGGTTTTTCATTAGTGAAACTTTTCATCAGTATCTCTCTGGCTCCCGCCATCAGATGAGATCTTACCGTGAGAGCAGAGCCGTTTCTGATCATATTCCTCAGAACATATTGATTAACACGAAACATTGTGAATGCATTCAAGAAATAACAAATAAGCCATCTGTAGAACAGAATTTAGAATGAACCCATTCTTTTATATACTTGGTCATCGTATCTCACATTGAATTCCGGGGAATGCCAACTTTCGAGAAACTTCTGGAACCTCCTGCATTTTTCTTGAGTCATCTCGTGCGCGGTCATGTGACACCACAAATATGATGGAAAATAGAGTACAGGATTCCAGATAATGAGGGTTTAGGACCTCGGATTGAATGTATTCCGACTTAGGGTTGCATCAGTATGAGCAATATATTCTTACTGACAAAGGTTACCCGATCTCGGATTAGATACGACCGAATAGTGGACAAAGTAGATTATATAAACCATATCAGATTCATGAAGTATGAATTTGAGTATATACTTCTTCAGTGTAATAATACAAGGTCCAAATCCATTAAACCTATAAAAGTCCATAGAAAACCAGTGCTGCACACAGGTTTTCATCAGATTAGAAGTCAAAATAGCAACCAATTTGAAAACTATTAAAATGTCATCGCCAGATATTATTAAAGATGAGACCAACGATGAACTCATCAAAGGTCAATCCAAATTTGAATTACAAACCTTGGCTGATGAATCTTCAATCCCTGTTCTGAGACCAGAGCTCGACAGGAAGCTCAATGAAATGAAGAAAGACATTCTGGAAGATATTCAGGAATCACTCCTACAATTCTTCAACAAGTTTACTCTTGATAAGAACTCAAAGAATGAGTTAAAAGAGACGACAATGGTTGGCGCTACTGATGCTGGTAATGGATCAGAAATTCGCTCAGTTTCAGAGTCATCGCTGGATTCTGACGAAATTCTGCTGGAGGATATTGACACTCCCTTATCCAACACCCCTGACACTGGTGAAGGATATGGTATCTCGAAGTCGAAAATCAGAAAACACGTACTGAAAATTATTGACAAGTTTGAAGATAAACTTCAAAAATTGCCAGAATTGGATATTAGCTCTGAAACTATTGCTAAGTATCAGGCCGTATTCAAACGTATCTACAACTGGATCCCATCATTGAAGGAAATTGTTATGAACGACTTCACTGTCGGGCCAACATCCGAGACTACTATGCTATTTGATGATTACAGTCAAGAAAATAAAGTATACTTCTACAAATTAGTGGCTGATAACATCGAACAACTTTTGAGGGAAAATATATATACAGCTTTTGGAAATGAGACAGGAATGATTTCATTGAAGAAAATCATTACCTATATTGATTCTCATGATTGTGATGATGCTTCAGTACAAATTATTGACTATATCAAGAAATTCAAGAAGAACTTCAAACTAACAAGTACATCGGACCTCAAAACTAATCACGAGAAAATGATTTCATCGTCTGAACGAAAGATTGTCCTGTTCTTTAGAACTTTAGATTCTCACGATGCTGTTGAATACTTCATGTATGTTGAATTAAACAGTGAATCAAATGTTAAAGTATTAGGGCGGCAATTAAATGAACAATATCAAGGTTATAAACAAGATACTACAAAGATAGCTGCACCATTCAGTTACACATTACTTAAGATGCGTTCTGATTCTGCATTCACTGAATCATCTAAGCAACATTCGGATAAACAATTCAAGAATAAGAAAAACCAAATAGGACTGAAGAAGAACCAAACTTCTCATGATTCAAAAAGGAATATCGAAAATAAAATCGATACTAACAACTAGAGGTTTGGCGGTCACCCTATTCGTCAATTATTCTATCTAGGTGACGAACCACTGACATCTAGTGCTCTCTTTCTATATGATTCAGGTTGTTCACGAACATGTGTTAATTCTGAAACACTTTTGAATGACGTAGTCTATGACCCAATTGGTCCAGGTACATCATTTCGTGTTGCTGACGGAAGAACTGTACACGCTATTGCGAAGGGTACACTTGATATTCATCAAACACCCAAGGTATCCATCAACGAAGTTATGGTCGTTCCTGAAATTGCGTGTAACCTTATTTCAATTGGCCAATTACTTGAACAAGGCTGGACAACTGTGCTTACTGAAGATGGCGCCTATATTGCAAATAGTGAACACAAACTCAAAGTTGCAAATAAGAAAAATAATCTTTTCATCTCGCAACTTGATATCAATAGTGGTATCGAATCACTTCAATTTTTTGAAGAGGAATATTCTACTATACATAATATTCCAGCTGAAATTGTCAACATAAATGGCCCCCATGACTGGCACTATCATCATCTCCAATGCAGTCATATGGCAATTTCAAATCTAAAATTACTCGAAAAATCGGGTTTTATAAAGGTCGCCGATACGGAAGAGAGTATCCGTAGAGTGAAGGAATGTCGTATATGTCACGCCGCAAACGTTAGACAAGCATCACATAATCATACCACTCAACGACCTGCAACACGTCGGTTAGAAAGAGTTAGTAGTGATACGATGGGACCATTCCTAATTGGTCATAAGAAATACTTTATCACTACTCTCATTGATCATTTCTCCCGATTTACTGAACTTATCTTTACATCTCATAAGCAAGTCACGGCAGATATTTTCCTACTCTTGCATATTTGGAATAATAAATTTCCAGAAAGGATAGCGCATTTCAGAGCAGACAATGCCAAAGAACTACCTGATGCATCATTGCTTGCCACACTAGGCATTAAAAGAGATAAGATTGCCAGTTACTCTCCGGAATTGAATGGACTTGCTGAATCCCATAACCGCACGATCTTGCGGAACATATACAAGATAATCCTTCAATTTCCGAATTACACAGACAAGGTTCTTTGTCTATTTGATCACATCATTGAATATGTGCTGTACATCAAGAACCATACGCCCAACAAAGCCCTCGAAGGTAGGACTCCTTATGAAGTCTTCAATAAGCTCGATAGATACAGACCCACATATATTCAATTTGGCTTGGACGTGTCAGTTAAAGCATCTTCACCAGAGGAATTCCATAAATTGCATATTCCTATACCTACCGCGCCTGCCAATCCTAAAGATAAACAATATCCGATGACATTCTTTGGCACCTTCATTGGTTTTTGTGAAGATAACTACACATATAAGATCCTCGTCAGCACGAAAAACTTCCCAGTTATTCAAACAGTAAATGTCAAGTTCATGAGCTCCATGGCCAATATTAACTCATACTTCAAATCGCTTGATTTCTCTCAAATTCAGGAGGCGAAGGAAGTACAAGCTACCTTGAATGCCCAAGTAGCTGCTGCTCAATTTAAAGTTAATCAAGAATTCCATGATCATGATACTAACGAATCAGTTCGCGAGGCGAATGTACCTTCTACTTCAACGGGCACACAACATAAATCAGCAGTGATGACCCGCAGCAATACAGAAATGGGAAAGCCGTTGCCCTCGGATACCTTCCCAACACATCCTCAAACCCCTTTACTGATATTAGCTACGAAGCACCCAGAAGTGTACGCGAACTCAAAGAAAGCATTCCCCTGGATGACATATCCTGAACATCCAAAAGACATACAGACAGATAAGACTCAGCATGAGAGCAAGAGCACTGCAAATAATTCGTCCACATTAGTGGGGGGGACAAACGT